>JAMJFZ010000236.1:4850000-5080000 GCA_026225945.1 Cricetomys ansorgei | reverse complement strand
CACTATGAAGATTAACTCGTATTCCTGAGGCACATACAGCTGGTGAAGGTGGTATCCAGAACACTGGGTTCTGGGGATTCAAACTCAGGTCCTCATTCACAAGCCCTTTACCCACTGAGTCATCTCCTCTGCCCACACAGTGAATGTTATAAAGCATTTTGTAGAAAGTGGCCAATTCAATCAAAGCAGAGCCACTCTGACCAATACAAACAGACCCAGAGGCTCCCTCTGGAACCCATCTGTCTTCATGTCATTGTTCTTGTGTTCAAGCTTGGAAGCTACCACACCCAGGCCTATGGTGGTCTTGACTTTGGTAGTAGTGTCTGTAACAAATGGGTTTGACAACACATTTTGCATCAGCCCACTATCTAGCTGAGCAGATAATAGTTTAAAGATTCACCACAGACTGTGTGGATTCAAACTTTGTCTTTTCCAGTTAACTGTGTGATCCTGGAAAAGTATCTTACCTCTTTGTGTCTATTTTTCTTCTAGAACTAAGGTTATCACCAGACTACAGACATTGTGTTTTATTTCCTTGCTTCTTGGCAGATTGCAAGAGAATATTCTTTGGAGTCATGATGAGAATGTAAGATTCCAAATGAATCAAACTCAAGCTGCAGTCTCCCAGAGTAACACAGTACAGACATGAATATCGGGCTCTTCCAAAGCAGACCCATTCTCAAAGGCTCATTTTAGTAACCAGAGATCCTCAGAGAAACAGTTGATTTTAGAAGTAGAGAAAGAAATGTGAGCTTGGAGCATCTTTTAATGCCAGAGATAGGGGGAGGAGAAAGAAACAAGGGGTAGAGGAAGGATGAAAAGGATCAAGAGAGGGAGGAAAAGGGGAAGAGAAACTAAGGGAGGAGGAGGAAAGGAAGGAAAGGAAGGGAAGCAGAGACAAACAGATGGGGGTGGGACATAGCTAGTGGTGAGATCTGTCAATAAGAACCACTGCAAGAGCTCCTAGCCACCAAAGCTGGGCTACAATTTGAGCATGAAAATAAAGTTTTAAGCTGTAACCCAAAGCATAAAATCAATAACTATAAGTCTTTACTGATTTAAATCATAAATAAATTATTGAGATAATAGAAACAAACTTCTGTGAAGAAGTCCAAGTAACTTATCCCAATCAAATAGGTAGCACATAATTCACCCCTCATTAATGGAAGCTGTGTGGTAAAATCCTTCTAAGGAGTGCAGTATGAAAGAGGGAATGAAGAGTAACTTACAGAAGAGAAACCTGACAAACATCACCTTGGCCAGGTGATGAAGGTAAGTCAGAACGATATTGTAGTCCCTTGCTATGACAAGATACAATACTGAAGGGATAATATGATTGAGCTGATTCTATTATCTAGTAGCTCTTTCCCAATACTCACAACCCTAATCTAATCATGGCAAAAACAAACACAAATGGAAGGATATTCCCTTCAAAATGCCAAGATTAAACTAAACTAAAATTGCCAAGACTATCAAGAGCAAAGAAAGCCTGAGAAGTTGTTAGAATCCAGAACAGCCTAAGAAGACATGATTTATACATGTAATGTGGCATACCAATGGAATTATGAATCACACAAAGAACAGTAGGTGAAAACTAAGTGGGCCAGGGAGATGAATCAATTATCAAGGACTTGCTGTGCAATCTGAGAAACCGGAGTTCCCTCCAGTATCCATGCAAAAAACAGGAGCTAAAGCAGAGTGGTGGTGGTGCACACCTTTAATCTCAGCACTTGGGAGGCAGAGGCAAGCTGAGCTCTGTGAGTTCAAGGCCAGTCTGATCTACAGAGTGAGTTCCAGAACAGCCAGAGTTACAACAGAGAAACTCTGTCTCTAAAATACTAAGCAAATACCTGGAAAGTGGTGTTGTAGAAGTTTATTTTTAGTTGTGTTTAAAATAATTATTTTGTATGCTGACAGGTGAGGGGCTGCATGCTTGGCATTTTGTACTGTTTGCAGGTGTTGAATTTTATATGGGGGATATTTATTTGTTCATAGTCTGCACATGCTATCAGTAGACAGTTCTGTACCAATAAAAAAAACACCTGATCCCAGATGCTCAGGATTTCACTCTCCAGTATGGCACTCTTGGTGATGGTGGTTCCCTCTGCTGAGGTCTGGCAGAGTTTGCAGATATGAGAATGCTTTCTTGTCACCCTTGGTGAGTGACACACACAGCAGTCTTACTATAAATGGCACCCAATGTGGTAGGCAGAAAGTAAAGAAGGGTAGGACATCATGCCAGCTGCATCAAACATGGAGACAAGGAAGAAGAGAAAGAAACTCCAAATCTCACAGCGTCAATTTTTGTTTTGGGTAAACCTGTCCAGATACTGGTGAGATGAGGAGGTCCTGACAAGACACATCTGCTATTATTATGAGAACCCCACTCCACAAGGGAACACTTCCTGCAGACAATATTACCCTTATTTTTCCAGCAAACCAGACTCTATCTTAAAATTTGAAGTATTTCCTCAGGGTCAGCACACAGAAACTGTCTCCCAGAACTGGCTAAAGTTGTATCTTGTGATGGTAGCTGAAGTTGGTACTGTAAGAATTACCCGAGTGATACTGGTTTTGGAGGCATGAAGACCCCTTCATGCTGAGGCTTGGCACTGTGAGAGGCAGAGGCCATTGGTGAGGTGTAGCCTTAGTCACAGATGAAGACCCATATTGAAGGAGTCATGTAAAGAAGTTGAGGCTTCACACCACAAAGATAGCCTGAGAGAGGCAATTGGTGAAAGTACAGCCCAGTTTTCAGCAGAAGTCCCCAGTGTTTTGAAGATGCCAGTACCATGGGATGGCCACCAAGAACAGCAGCAGCAGTGGAGGGGAGCAAGCCAGAGCCTGGAGAAAAGGTTGTGTGTGCTGCAGAGGGCAGAGCCAGAGAAGTGATCCAAACCCTTTGGAGGAGCCCAGAAGATCATGAATGAATTCCATATAATTGGACATTGATAATGTTTTTCTGCTGCCCAAAGACATTGTGAAAAGCTTAATGGATGTTTGATTTCACTTGGTCCTATACATTAGCAACCCTCGTGATTGTTCCTCCTGTACATAGTTTTTCTGGTGTAGTGTTAGATTGTGTTGTAGAGATAAAAGCAATTTTTTTGACTGGCTTATACAGAAAAGGGGAACTGTTACACAAGTTTATTCTTATTTGCATTTAAAATAATTGTTTCGTGCACTGTTGGATGAGAGGCTTCATAAGCCATGGCATGTTGTATTGTCTGCATGAGCTGGATTTTCTGTGGGGGATGTTTGATTGCTCATGGTCTGCACGTGTTATCCATGTGTTATCAGTAGAACACCTGAAGAATTCTGTACCAATAAAAAACACCTGAGCCCAGATGCTCAGAGTTCCACTGTCCATTATGGTACTTGTCATGACAGTGGTTCCCTCTGCTGAGGTCTGGCAGAGTTTGAAGATACGAGAATGCCTCCTTGTCATCCTTGGTGAGTGACACACACACAGTAGCCTTACTACTACAAAGTAGGGGCTATGTTGTTTCCTTAAGCAGATGAATAAATTTTGAAAGAGAAGGCAGACCATGGCAAAAGCCTAAATGATGGCAGCATTTTAAAGACAGACCCATCAACCAGGATGAACACCCTGCCAAAAGGGAAACTCATTCAGGCTCTTCAGCTTTTGTCCATGATCCTATCTGATGGTGAGCCATGTTCCCCTACAGCTGACAGCCACAATTTGGACAGGCAATAAAGTCTAGACAAATCTATGTTGAACAAATTCTCCAGGAAGAGATCCAGGAATGTCTTAATAAATTTCATAATGAAACTAGTGGGTCCCTAAAAAATATCAAAAACATATACTGATGATCAACATGAACACTTGAGTCAAAAAAAAAATTTGCACCACCCAGTTCCAACTACAAAGGACAAGAGCTGACACTAACTGGAAAATGAAGAAATAAGAAGGAGTGGGAACACAGGAATATAAATGAAAACTGGAGTAAAAGGCAGCATTTCTAATGGTTCCATTTTGGTAAGTCTGAAACAGAACTGAACTGAAACCATAATTTAGAAGGACATTAGATCTACAAAGGTATTACACTGGAAATTTAAGGCAACATATGACTAGAGGCATGTGTTATAACATTGACTCCATAATATGCAATAACTGTAGAAAATGAATTGTTCCTCTTACTTCCAAGCAGCTGCTTTATTGTTCCAATTAAGTTTCATTTTGCTATTCTTCAAAAACAATTATACCTCATAGAACCTGCTTAGTAGGTAAAAGAATGTGTATGCATCTAAGTATATGTATATGTAAATATCTGCAAACACATAGGTATAGCTTTTGATAATGAGTATAATGTTTCATTAGGTGGTGCTAAGTGATCTTTAAGAAAATACAGTCACTATTTCATTTAATTTTCTAAGGGACTCTTTTTAAGAAGTGGCATCAAATATTGAAATTCTCCTTTCAAAGCTCAAAGAGTTTAAATGTCGTGCTCAAAGTCAGTTAGTTAGAAGTATTGACAATATAGTTCAGCAAATAGAACACCCAGGCACATGAAAACATCCCAAGGATGATTAGAAACTTACGATTCTCACAGTCAAATTCCCAAGCACAGAAGATGTCCTCAGAACTAAAAGGAGGCTCAGGAAAACAAATCATCCTTGTCTGGCTAAGAAATACACTTGGTCCTTTTCGAGGGTGAAAAACAAACTTGCCTTCTGCAAGCTCACAGATGAAGCAGAAATATTGGTTCAAGACATTTACAGTTCATTAACTGTCATCCAGAGCAAGGAAGATTGGTGGCTTGCTTAGGGGACCGTTAGGCAGGAGTGTGACAGACATGCCAATGGGTTTAACTCTTTAGCAGGAGGCCAAGTCAACAGACCAGGAAGCCACTAAACCCAAACAAGAATGAGGAGGAGGCTGTCACACTCATAATAAGTTGCTTTGAGCTCTCACATTTAAAGAACTGAAAACACTCCAGAATGTTGTATTTAGAATTATTTTTATATTGTTTTTGGATGTTTCCATTGTATGATCATTATTAATAAGCCCCTTCAAAAAGATCTGTATTATCAAGATTAGATATTATAAAGTGGGAATTGTGACCATTGGCACTACAGTAGTAAGCTTCAGCTCTATAATCAGTGTTTCATACAGGCCACGTGGAAGAACAGAAGTAGCATTGAGAATCCGCAGTAGAAAGGGATGATGAGCACATTTATTTACTGACCAAGCAAGTGGTTCTGTTAGGAACTGGCATTTTGCCTGTAGCAAGCTGTTCACTACAAAATTAATTTCAAAAGATCTGACTGATTTGGACCAAATATATTACCCTGAAAGGCAGAAGAAAATATCTGGAACCAGGCATGGAAGCACACATCTGTAGTCCTAGCACTCAGGAGGCTGAGGCAGGAGAATTCTAAGTTTCAGCCCAACCAGGGATATTTACATTGTGACACTCTGTCACATAATTAAAAAGGTGCCTGGAAATTTTCAAATAAACTTGTCTTCTGTGGTCCTCCTACATGTGACTCTGGAAAACAGACAATGGCTTAGACCCCTGTGCTGTTTTGATTAATATTTGCTGTTTATTTGGAAGAAGCAAAGTCTTTATATCCACGGAAGTAATCAGTGTTTGATATTAACTGATATTGTGTTAAATTTGTTCAGAGGCAAATTAAGTGAGCTTGCACTTCCCAGGAAAGATGTAGACAGTTAATATTTCCCCATGCTGAAAATTGCAACCAAGGCATATGCTGTTATTTATAGTAATAAGCAATCATCCTTCACAATAGAACTAAAAACAGAAGTCTGATTCATTAATATGCTCTTATTTATTTTTCCTTGACATAGACATTATTAGTTCTTTTCAGCCCTTGATAAAGAAAGCTATGTGTGTGCACAAGTGTGGAGGAGATGTGTGCAGATAGTCATTTAAAATGGAATCTGTTCATTTTACTAAATACAGATAATAGTATCTGGCAAATGGCTATGACAAATGCTCTGGAATGTTTAAAAGAAAGATAAAATTATTACTGATAACATTTGTATGTGGTTACTAATACGATTAATTAACCTTTCAATGACAGATATGTAAATAACAGTAATCATTTGGAATCATAATAATGCTGTCAATGATCAGTTACTAGAGAGTTAATCATCTTAAATTCGAGATAGGACACAGAATGCTGGCTATAATTTCAGAAACACAAGTATATTTTTATACTAAATATCATTAGTATTAATGTTGAATTTCAAAAGTGTCTTTAGCTCTCAGATCTTACAATCAGCGGTAGAACTGTTCATCAGAGACAGTCCTTTACCAGCTCATTCATGGATTTGATGGTTGGTATTCTATTATTATTACCATATTTTAAATGAATGATTTCTATAGGCTCAAGTCAAAATGCAATGCTCTAAAAGACCAAAAATGTCATGGAGTACTCTTTAAATCTTTTTCTATATACCAATGAATGAGCCATTTTTAGGACCTTACAAATGCTGACTTAAAATGAGATTTTTACTTACAAACTAAGATTTTGAATGTTATGTTAAATACTTATATTATGGTGTTATTTCCTATCCTGGTGCCTCTAGTCTATTCAGAAAATTTTCCTGTTAATTATCATTTCCTCTGATGAATAAATATAGCTTACATTTAGCCATTTTCACATCAAATTCTTTCAAGATTTTCTTTCATCTCCTTTAGTCCATCCTCCAGCAACAGGAATGAACCAGGAGTTACATAATCTAGAAGTTATCAAGCTAACTTTCTACATATTATTATATTATAGGCTCAATTTTAATGCAAAATAGCACAAATATTATTAATGCACTACTATATCTCTTTCCAATTACTCCATTATTGTCTTCTGCCTTCTAGTATTATTTTAATATTTCTTCCTAAGATCACATAAATTTATTATTTTCATTCATAGTTTACTTTCCTCATGGCTCCTGCACATGTGCTATTTTTGCTGTTACATTTTTAGCTGGTAATCATGTGTCTATAGAAAAGCCCTGAGGAACTGAATACTATTTTTCCACTTCCTTGTCATTGGGAATTTTCTTATTGTTGCCCATTTCTGGTATTTACCTTGAATTATTCACCATATCAACTCTAAATTTGTGTGGGCTTCTTTTTCATCTTCAGATTCCTAATTTTTTCATCTTACCTAATGGCATTGAGTAGTCACAAGGATGTGTCACATAGGACCTATTGAGAAAGACTTCTGTGTCTAACTCCTAACACGCGGAAAGATGTTTTTCTCAGCAAGTATGTGAGCTCCAGGCTAATAGTGGCGTACTTTTACATCTTGAAGATTGATACCTTTTGATGTTTTGAGTAATAATAAGAGCTAACTTTTACAATACTTTTAGAGTCTTTCTCTACTCTTAGAATAAAATGCATTTGCTCATTTGCCTGGGCTTCTAATGTGTTATTATTCTTACAGATTACTTACCTAGGGTATTTTCATTCATCTATAAATCTATGTAAATCTTTAAAAGACCCTAATGTCAGTATCTGTTCACTTATGAAACACAAGAACTTATACCTTATTCTTTGTCTTAAATCCTTGAAATGTTCTGTAAAGGCTTGGTTGGATCCTTTGTATGAGTAAACTGATTCTACTGAGCTTCTCCATTTCTTCTGTTTAAATTAGCTTAGTTACATGTGTTCTCTCTCTGGGGTCAGTCTTGATAGATTACATTTTCTTAGAAAATCATTGACTTCCACCAAATTTTCAAAATGATTCGCTTAACGCTACACCAAATACAACCGTGTTTAAAGTATCACTCTAGGTATGCGGTGACGCCCTCTGTTCTTATCTTGTATATTTGGATCATCTGTTTTTCCTCCTGAATCAGATATTCTTTTCATTTAAACTTAAACAACTTCTGTTATTTTGACTTCGGGGGTCCTGCTATGTGGTCCAGACTAGCTTCGAAGTCAAGGTCCCCCGGCCTCCTTTCCTAGTGCTGGAATTACAGACAACAGAGTCTTACCACCACCTCACGCAGGTAGTTATATCTGTAAGGAAATGGTAGTTTTTAGATGTGCCTTTAGTTTGCTCGTGCTTAATCAACCCATTAATTTCAGATTTCATTCGTAACAACTTTTCTCTGTGTTTATCTTCACCTTGTTGCTTTTGTACTAGTATTTTGAGTTAGATATCTAACATGCTCTTTCTTTTTCCCCCCCTCCATATAAGTATCTAAAATGATGAATTTGCCTCTGGTCACTTTTAATTATACTTTATATGTCAACCTAAGTACATTTTAATTGTATTTCTGAAGTTATTCAATTTTGAACTTGTCATTCCTCTGCTAAAAAATTCACATAAGCTTTTTTTCTTTTAATTTACCAGTTAAAAGGATTTTTTTTTTTTTACTATCTGACTTGGTCCTTAGATTTATTTTTACTTCCCTTGTGGAAAATGAATATATCTTTATTATTTGCATTTCTTGGCATGTATTGGTATTTTTACCAATAACCTATCTAATCAATTATTAAAACTAATATATAAATAATAACAAAAAGCATAGCCACCTCTTTCAGAGTAGTGAGTTTAATATATTATCTGTCTCATCTACCTGGAAGTCAAACTGTTTTTTCTCAATCTTCTTGATCTATCAAAGACTAAAAGAGGAGGGGGAGGGTGGGAGAGATGGCTCTGCTGGAAAAGCACATGCAGTACAGTCACTGGGATCCAGACCTTCACAACCCAGGCAAAATCATAAGAACTGGAGAAGCTAGGGGTGCATAGAGGCAGCCTCCAATCCCAGTGCTCATGAAGCAGAGACGGAACAGTCCCTGAACAAGCTGGCTAAGTGAACCAGCCTCACCAAAAATTCCAGGGTCAACAAGAGACCCTGCCTTGATATATAAGATGAGAAAAATCACAGGAGACAAAGATGTCAACACAGGTACCAGACACACAGGTGCTTTCGCATTCACACGCAACCACACACACATGCAAACATTCTCTAAAAAAGATAAAAGGAAAGGGCTGACTTGAAGTTTTAGTCTATGCTTCTTTTCTTTCATCTTTTGTTACTGATATTCAATGAACATGGAATCCAAGTTACTTCATGTAGACATAATTATCAAAGACTCATAAGATGCCCACCATATAGCAAATAAGCCTAGCATGACCCTTTGTTTATTCTGGAATTCTACCACTTGTAATATTAAGATAACTGCTTATTTAGTTTGTTTAGTTTCTTATTTATTTTGTGCTATTTTGGCCTTGTTTGGGTAGATGGATTAGTTGGCTGGTGGGGCTTAAAAGGTTTCCCTTCTTTAGTATACAGTGGCTCACCTATTATTTTGACTTTATTGAATTACTTTGTTCTCATACCATGTAAATTTTTAATCCACTCTGGAATTTCTGCTGTTTCCTTTCCTAAGTGAACTAAATTCATTTACTTTAATTAATACAAGGAGCATATCTAAGATACATATTTTATGCGTTTCTTGCCCTAGCTCTTCTTTTTGTATGTGGAGGTTTTTATTTGGATTTTCATAATTGTGTGCAACTCTCTCAAGTCCTTCACGCTTTCATCCAGTGTATATGAATTCCTTATTCTAAGCAGAGATGAAAGTAACACATTTCCTCTTCCCTGGGCACCTATTCTTTAGTTATTATTACCTGTTTACCCCACCGTCTGGCTGTTCAGCTGGAGGTTTAAAGCAGAGATAAAGTACAGCTCGCTAGCTCAGCATACACATAGCCCTGGTTTAGTTCCTAGCACTGAAGGAGGACAAAGAAAAGGAGGAGGTGGGGGGGAGGAGAAGGGGAGGGAGAGGGGAGGAGGGGGGAAGAAATTAAAGGACAGGGAAGAAAGGAGAAAAGAGAGCAGAAGGAAGAAGACAACGATTCTTAGTATTTGCCTTCCTACATTTAAGTTGACCAATCTTTGCCACACTGTCATATTTGGAGGGTGGCCACTGATTAATATTTAAGGAGAATCTCAGCAAAACACTCTGCTGCCTACTTTCTCACAAATCCCCTCCACTGTCAGAACAGAGGGAACATGCCACTGCTTTGCTTCAATCTGCAAAATGTGTGTTTTTGTTTCTACTACCGAGAGGCATGTGATTCTCTCTTGTTGAAACTGTCCTACTCATCTCTTGGCTAACAAATTTATTCTCTAGAAGAGTCCTCAGAAAGGACTCATAAAACTATTTCCTCGGGAGATTTTGCGTATTCATGAAGTTAGTACACAGCTGTTGTATTTGACTGCAAAGGAAATTATTGGTTTATGTTGGGTTTTCGCGTTGTTACAGGCTAACACGAAGCTACACTGTAGCAGAACTGAAATGTGCTTCAGCCTCTGCCTACCAGTAAAGAGAACACTGGAAAAGTCCTTACACCTTCTAAACTTACCCGACGGTGTCTCCGTGTTAACCACCATAGGTCAATGTTTCATTCATAGTCTAAACTTTTCACACAGCTCTATGAGTGACTCGTAACCAAGTACAATTAGTAATTACTAACTTTCATGTTTTAAACATTTCACTTCCATTTGACGTCTTCACCTTAAAATGTAAAAGTTGTACAAATGCTGAAGCTCTTCCTTAGTGTTCTATAGGAAACAGCATATACCTTTTCATTTGCATCTGCTCGGGTAACTTCTCCACTCTTTATGTTTTTCTGTAGCCTAGCATGTTCCTCATCGTGCTTCTTACATCTTTCTTCATTTCTTCGATGGCTAGCTGTTTCCTCCTTCTCTGTGACCGGACCTCTCTTATCTTGTCTTCCCAGATTTTCTGGCTATCTTTTCCTTGAGTTCTTATACTTTCCTTTGCAATTTTTTTTTTTTTTATTGACAGAGATGACTACTTGGTGTGTTTTTCTTTCAACTGGCAGTGAAATATTTGGTCACAATAGTGTGCTTTGCTGCAATATTTCTGTAGTGAAAGATCTTTATTGGCTGGAAAAATTTTAATGCTCTTTTGCTTTTTTATTCTTAAAGAAATTGTATTGATTTACTTTCTGCTCAAGTTTTACTTTCCTAGTCATCATTTAAAATCCTGGAGCAGCTATTTGCAGGAAGTCTCTGTTTTGAAGGTGCTGTCTCTAGCAGATATCTGCAACACAATCTCCAAAGCCTCCTAACAGAAACTGTGGTTCAGGAATGTGATTCCTTTAGAAGCCTCTGCTGTTCATCTCTACCAACCATTCTGTGGCTCATCCAACTGTTGCTCTGGCCAACGCAATCCCCACACCCCACTGCTGTAGATATAAGATATAGTTTCTGTACTTCTAGGTAAACCCTTCATCTCTGGGGAAAACTGGAAATTTCTGAAGTAGCTGCCCTCTTACCTCTATTCACATCTTCACGGATCATTTCTTTCTCTTCTCAGCTACTTTGTGTAACCACTAAGGGACAGGAGAGACGGCTCAGCCTCAGCAGGTAAGTACTTACTGTGCTTCCAGAGGGCCTGAGTTTGTTTCCCAGCATCCAAGTCTAGCAACACACAACTGCCTGTAACTACAGCTCAAGGGTATCCAAAGCTGCTGACTTCCACAGGGTCACGTGCGATATCCAGATGCACACACATACACATAAATAAAAATAATCAAGCATATATGTGTATAGATAGATAGATAGATAGCAACTCCTGATTTTACCTAAGAAGGAACTTCCATTGATTAGATTCTTTTATTTTTTGTGGTTCATGGTGGAGGTAAATTTTGTAATGATGGCAGAAATTAACAACTGTAGAAGCCATATTCATTTCAGAGTCAATAAGTCATCTCTGTGACCCTTCTCTCTCCCAGCAAGACCACCTTACAGGCTGAGATTATGTGCTCATCTCTTGAAATATAGATCTTTCCCAAAATCAATTTCTCCATCTACTCAAACTATGTGGGATCCTGCTGAACTTGAACTCCTTGACTTACTTGAGAGGCTTGAAAGCCCACCAGGACCAAAGTTTCAACTCCTCACTCAGCTCCCCGAGCTCTGCTCCCATCTGGTCCTTTCTTTCTGCCTTCCTATTTCACAATTGCCGTTTACTCCACAACAAACACCCTTCTTGCCCTCTTACCTTTGCATAAATGAATCTCACCACTGAATCCTAGCCGGAAATATTTTTTTCTGTTGCCCTGGACTCCTATAATATTTCTTCTGTCTTACCTTGAGGCCTTTGTCTTTCTCCCTGATGGCATAGTTATATTCACATTTCTTGTCTTCTTTCCCAGGATAAAGGCTCCAGAGAGAATAATTTTGCCTGATATATCTTAGTTTCCCACAAAACATCCAGCATAGTGAACATACTCCATAAATATCTGTTGAATGAATGAGGTCACTCTTGGTACTTAATAAGAATGGAAATAAATACTGCTTTAAAGATTAATCATTTCTCTGGGCTTCTGGGACACCATCACTCCATAAAGTAAGAAATTAGAATTTTAGTGTGATTTAGTCCTCTCATGGAATAGAATTTTAAAGGAACTATCCAGTATTAAGGGGTCCAAGTAGCTGAGCCCCAGCTTTCTGTGGTTTTGCATGTCCACACCCATGATGCCGTAGCACAGTTTTTGCTGGCTGCCTAGGATAGCCTCTCATCTTTTTTTAATTTAAAGTATGACCTAGGCCATCCTTCCCTGAAAACCTTCACAACCTTTCAGGACCAAGAGACAAGAGATTCTTATGAACTCTTGAAGCAAAGTTATTGACATGAATCATATAGCAATAACTAACTTGTATGTTACTGGAGTAAGTTATCTTGCCAAGTAGGCTGGATTTTTGGAAGGCAGGAATAATATGTATCTTTTGTCCTCAACTAGAATAATGTTAACAACCAACAGTACTACTATGGGCTTCCAACAGCCTTTATCAACTCAGCCCTCCATACGGCTTTCCCAAAGGAAACCTCCATAGAAAATCAAGCCAACATCTCAGCCCACACACACATCCCAATGTCTTGCTCAAAGGCAAAGCTTCCATCAGCTTCCTTCCTTTGGACTTTGGCCTCTAGGGCTCAGGGTTGGATAAGCATCTTTGGACATTGCTAACCCATACCATAGTCACTATGGAATGGACCGGGAAAGGCCAATGCTGGGTTCTGTAAGCTTCATCTGGCCCCATTTCTCTCACCACCAAGAGGAACATGGAGGGGACAGAGAGCAAACACATAGAAAAGTAGACACAATAAAACAAGACAGAACTTACCACTTAAGGATTTTCTGTGTTCAAGGTATACCTGTCTTCTTATGGTATTACTTGTCTAGGTCCCAAAGGGAGGAAAAAGCAAGTTGTAATTATAAAAATGTGGAGAAGAATCCCGAACTTGACAATATGTGAGAACAGTGCAGGAGGTAGGAAGTATAAATCTTGTGCTCTCCCACAATGGTACTGGAGCTTTGTTTTTTTCCCCCACAGTAGAAATGAACATAAACTATGTGCGCCACCTGGTGGAAAGCTTCATCACTGCAACAACCCTCCCCCAAGGAGAGAAATGTGAACTTTTGAGGGTAGATATCTTCTGCCTCTGTCTACACCCTTATCTCTCTCTCTACGCCCCCATCTCACCCTTGACACTGTGCCACTTCTTAGCACACAGGGAGCTGAGGGGATTACCTGTGTCTAATCATCTGAGAACCCGGGAGCTTCAGGGAACAGGAGGCAGACACACAGGAATAATTGGTACAAAGTAGAGGAATGAAGCTAGCTGGTACAGCAAAATGGTAAAGCTTGATGTAGACACATAGGTATGTCTTTGCATTCATTCAGACATTCCTAAAGCAATTCTTGCATCAAAGTGGGCCTTACACCCTTGCTTTTTCTGATGTTATTGACCCTCAGGGTTCCCCTTTGCCATTAAAGTTGATATGGGCCTGTGTAAATCCTGGGCCAGCACCGGAACTCTTCTCGCAGAGAGTGTCTGCCGTGTTCCACTCTGGTACTGGCAAACGGCTGCAGACATCCCTGGAAAGTTGTCATTCATTTATTTTACTTTCAATCCTAGACTATGACAAGGATTCAAACGTGTCATGCTAGTTGGAATTGCTAGTCCTGACAGCAGAAAGGGATGAGACTGGACTCCTGGGCTTGGTCTTCAAAGCGTTTCAGACTAGCAGCTGCCGTTCTGACAAGCGTCTTGGTGAGGGGATCAATGAGCCAGCATTTATCTTCCTGACAGAACAGGCCCGAAGTGGCTGCCTGTTTTCGTGGTGGCACTGCTGTTGAGAAAGATGTGACTCAGATCTTGGGCTCCACCTTGAGATTTTCCTTACTACAGTGACAAAGCTGAGGTCACCGACGGTGCAGGAGCCTTGAGGTTACAATCCAACTCTGGACAGAGGTCCGGAGAGAGGCCGTGCCTGCGGGGGCTGTGTACTGCTCAGGCAAGAACCCTCTCATTGTGGACTGGGCTGTTGGCAGCCTTCCATGTACACAGCCAAGACCACTGTGTGTCTGTGGGGAGCCATCGTCTGTGGAAGACAGACTCAAAGCAGGCCCTGCCTGGCCTCTACCTAGTCCTATGAGCTCTAAGTCACCTCCATCGGGCCCCACAGTTCTCCTCTATAAAAGGGAGTTGACATTGCCTTCCACGTGAGATTCTTATAGGAACTCGAGAATGAATGCGACAACGCCCAACACAAGCCAGGCTCAGCCTTATTTCCGTCTCCACCTGTATTATACTTCTGTTACATATGTGTTTCTGTTTTATAGACCCATAGTCACCATGAAGTGTATCTCTTCGGACTTCAGAACTTTTTAAACAAATGAATCATTTATTTCACTTTGAATTAGTTAAAGGACTAGCATTTAGTGTTTTGGTTCTAGGATTTCCCTGGTATTGTTTTAAAGAGACAGTATGATATTCCTACAAAACATAAAGACAATCGGATACTTTGAAGACCAAAAAGCCTTTCTACAACTGAATGTGTTTTATTCAAATAATATTCCATGAGCAAATAATATTTGTCTTCGTAAACATCTCATTTCCTACAAGCCACAAATTGCTCCTTCCTCTGAGTGTACGGTATTTATATTAAATACCTAGCTGTGTTAGGTGGTGTTCTGTTTGTTGTATAGTCTCTCAATGTGTGTTAGCAACAGTAAAATGCACTGTTCGGTACATAGTTCTGTGAATGCTGACAAAAGCACAGAGTGAGAGCTCTGTCAGCCTCTCCTCACTCTCAGTCCCTGGAAAACATTGATCCACACAGGAAAGGGTGGGGGCAGAAGGAAGCAAGATGCTGTGGCAATGGTCTGAAAAAACAGACATGGGGGTGGCTGACTGCAGAATGGCAAAGAAAGTGATTCTTAAAGAATGGTAAAGGCTGGCTCTCTGTCCTTGAGCATGAAGACGAGAAGTCCCCGATTAAATCCTCCTGAGTTTAAGACTAGAAGTAACTTACTTGGGATCGTTATTTATGGTTCTTGTTGAAATTGTACTGCAGAAATATATTTGACAACTGATATCACCATACGCTTTGTGCAACCCAAAAGGAATTAGTTTAGTATTCTTACCTTAATAGAAAGAATTGGAGACTTTTGTTTGGTAACCTTGGGCATCAAATGGTGGTATCTGTCCAGTGCCAACACCTAGAAAGCCCCTACTCCTTTGCTTCCCCTGATCAATTAGTCTTGAGGAGTCTAAATCTATACTATCTCAACATGTTTCCAAAGTGGGTGGCATACAGAGCTGGAATAAATTCAAATTCAGATGGCAGAGTTCACTCCCCTCCTGTTTTAATGAATATAATGGGATAATTCACCCCCGACCATGACTCCTAAGGCCTATCATCACTCTCCTACAAAGCAGCAGCCTTGTGTCCCCCCAAGGATGAAGACTATGATAAACAAGGGCTGATCATTCCACATAATCTTGGATTGGCACCTGCAGTGTGGGCTACTTGGTTTACATTTTTAAAAACATCCTTCATTCGTACAGCTCCTTCTGCTTTTTTCTGTTGTTTCTTCAGGTGATATATGTTCTCTCAGAATAAATTTCTTTACTTCTTGGGGATCTTCCAAAGTGCCTTGTCTCAAGATGATCTGCCATGAAGTCACTCACACTAGAACTTGAGAGCCATTCTGCCTGCCCTACATCCAGAGAATCATTAGATCGGCCAGTGCCTCCTCCTCCTCGGGGACTCCGCACCTGCTCTATCCACCACACCTCTGCCAGTGTCTGCAAGGATCATTTCTCAGCAGGACTCTGGGGACAGCATTGTAATTGGCCTTCTGGGCTCTCATTTCACTCCCCTCTGATCCAGCCCCCACTGTCTTCATTCGCAGTGACCATTCAGCTATGCACAGTCCTGCTTCAAACCTGCAGCAATTCCTGCGCATCCTTAATGAAGACATATAAAGATCTGAGCGCCTCCTGCTCCAATTTCACTTCCTCCTCCAACCTTCTCTCCTCTCAGAATCCCTACATCCATCAGACCTCTCAGCACAGATTGGCTTCATTTTCCTAAAGAGCTCACTCACTCTTCTCACTTGTGTGCCATTATCCAAGGGCTTCAGCTTTGACTAATCGGCTGTGTCTTCCTACAATGATTGCCTTCCTTCAGGACCACTCTAGAGCAAGGCTTCTTTGGCTTGTGCACAAGTAGCCCCCAACAGCGTTAGACTGGGTACTTGTGTCCTTTCCTCCAATAACGCTTTTACTTTCTCCCATCCTACCTGAATGGTGACTTTAGGCCTAATTCCCTGCAATATTCATACCACCTGAGCATTCCCACACATACACCACCATGCATGACAGAGAATCTGCCTCCCTTCTGTTTTATCTCCTATGCCTAGTACAGTGCTGTGATACACAGCAAACATACACCAACTTCTAATTATATGAGTAGACGAATAAGTCAGAAGTCAGGGTTGGCTGGGCCTTGACAACTTGAGATAGTATTGTAAAGAGTCACATGTGTGGCTTCATTTAAAGTATACATGAAAATTTCTGTATATAAAACCAAGGAATCCTCCACTATAGAGGTGCATAAACTCTACCCAACTAATGTCATAAACTTTTTTGATGGCAATTTGGACTCTTGGAGCGAACAAAGACTTCAATAGTCTTTACAGATCCTGAGTGCTTGTGGGTAAAATGTTGGTCCAGTACATGTCCTAGGATTTCCAGAAACCAACTCTACCACCATGATCTTTTACAGAACGCTGGTGCCAAAAACATAAAACCTCAGGATCTGCAAAAGGTTGGCATGCCAAACACCAAGAAGAGCCTACTCATGACGGCGGTATAATCTACAGAGACTATGAGATAGCTCTTGTGGTCCCAAATGTCTCCTACCCTTAGTCCACAACTTTTGACCTCCCACAATAAAGATATTCCTGTGATGGATCCAGAGCATCCTTGCAAATGCAAGTAGTCCTGGAAAAGCAGGAGGCATGGTAAAGTCCCACTGAGGGCTCACCTTCACCAGTGGAGGAGGTAGGGAACTTGGGACAAAGGGAAGACTCTAGCAGGGCACCACAGTTACCTTACTTCACCACCGTGCCAGCTCAAGTTCCTTACACTATCTGCCTCTGTTACTTAGATCAAACGCCTTCTGCATTGGCCCACTAAGCACAACAGACTGAAGGCTTCGGGAGCTTGTTTATTTTGTCTTATTTTTTGAAATCTACAACTCACCTATGACTTCGACAAGGTCTGGGGCCAAGTCGAAGTCTGAAAAGGGTTTCAGCACCAAGTAAATCAAACCCGGACGAAGCATTCTGCTGAGCTACATACATCCAATGTCAAATGAAATGGCTCCGTGATCACTCTCAAAAGCATGATTGTTCTCGGCAGTTCCATGAAACTGTCATTTTTTCCCCAGAAGGCAGAGCAAGTCTTTTCAGGAAATGATACCATCCAATTTCTAAGTGCACATGACTCTGCTGCAGTCTCCAGGGTGCCCAATAAAGCTGATTTGCACACTGATCTCCAATAATGTCCATGAATAATACATGAATAATGCACATTTCAAACATGTCCTGAATAACAGTTTAAGTAGAAATAGATGGTGTTATGTCATGTCATCCAGGGTAAGGGGTCAAAGGGCACGGAAACCAAATTAAACAGATGAAGAAGGGTAGAGCGGGTTGGGGAGCTCCTAGGAGAATCAGAGCATTTGTGAAGGGATGTGCTCAGCAGAAACAGGCCCAGGTAGCCAAGGCAGCACTTTGCAAGAGGATTTAACTGCAGTTCTGTACTAAGTCCATCAATGTAAGCTTCATGGAGACAAACACAAAGCAGGAGGGTTTTTTTAATTTTTTAGTAATTATTTGAGAATTTCACACATTGTATTTCAGTTGTATTCAACCTCAACTCTCCTTAACCCCTCCCTGATCTACTCTCACAAACCTATATCCCCCAATCCATGTTCTTTTTGTTTGTTTGTTTATCTGTTTTTCCTTTAATAACGCTTGGACTCCAAATTCTGCTGTCCATACATTCCTTGGTGTGAGGCTACCGAATAGACTGTTGTCAACTGCCAGGGGTCACGCCCTTAAAGAAAACTGATTGTCCCTCCAAGAGGCGCTATCAACTGCCCATAGGTGTAGGAACTCCTGAACCCGTTCTCAGTCTGCACTACAGTGATGACTAGCTTGATCTAATGCAGGAAACCACGGCTGGCTGTTATGAGTCCATGAGTACAGCAGTCCTGCCAAGTCCAGTAGATTCTCTTTTTCCCTGATTCCTCTCCAACCTCTGACTCTTACAGTTTTTTTTTTTTTTTTTGCCTCCTTTTCTGCATTGGTCCCTAGGCCTTCGGGGAGGGGTGTAATATAGATGTCCCACCTGTGGCTGAGCATTCCAGGATCACTTGGCTAGCTGTCAGTTTCTATGTTAACTTCTCTGATGAGGTCTGAGAGCTGCACTGATCTATGGGTAGAAAGATACAAATCTAGGCAGCAGATGATACTATATCCATTTTGTGACATACTAATAGGTTCACCTCTGGGGCCTAGAGCTCCCCAACCATGGATTTTCAGCTAGATTTACAATATGAGGCATGTGTTTTCTCCTTTGGAGCAGGCCTTAAATTCAATCAGAAAGCAGTTGAGTGCCCCATAATGATTGTACCACTGTGGTACCTGTGAGAATATCTTGCCATCTCAATCATTGTTGAAATAACCAGGGTTCACAGTTGGATAAGACTGTTGATGTGTTTTCACCCTGGCAGGCTACAAAGCACATAAATACAAGCATGCATGATGGAGGAAAGCACAAGATGCATGCAGTGGTATTTTGAAGGTTAAATATAAACCTTTTTCTGTCCTATTTTTGCTGAACAGACAGTAAGAGATGAAGGGAACAAAAGGAGTAAGAGAGAAATTAGAGGAAGGAAAGAGGGGAGGGAGGGAAAGAGGAAAGAGGAAAGAGGAGAGAAATAGAAAAAAGAAAAGGGAGGCAGGGAGAGAGAGAAAGAAGAAAGGGGTGGAGGGAGGAAAGAAGGAGAAGGGGGAAGGCAGGAAGGCAGGAAGAAAGGAAGGCAGGATAGAAAAAGGAAGGAAGGCAGGAAGGAAGGAAGGAAGGAAGGAAGGAAGGAGGAAAGGAGAGATGGAGGGAGGGACTGAGGGATGAGAAAAGGAAGGAAAAAGGAAGGGAGAAAGAAGTGAGAAAGAGGGGCACCTGTGCCCCACATAAAGACAAAGGTAGCAGGGCATGTTGGGCACATGAGTGAACCAGAGATCATCTCAAGTCTAAGAGAAGGGTCTCCAGATAATTATTTCCAAATGCAACTGCAGAACCATTATTTCCAAACCTTCTACATTTTTAAAGCAAAAGGCAAATATTTTGATTTGTGGTGAATGTTTTTTTATTTTCAAATGTTGACTCTATATTTTTAAAAACTAAACTATGGGGACCGGAGAGTAGCTCGACAGTTAAGATCATGTCCTGCTCTTGCAGAGAACAGGAGTTAGAATCCTAACATCAATACCAGGGGGCCCACAACTGCGTCTGACTCCAGCTTCAAAGGATATGATGCCCTCTGCTGGCCTCCAATGGCACTGCACACACACAAACATAAATAAAAATAATTCTTTAAAAAATACAAATTAAATAAATAAACAAATAATACAGCCCCGCCTCCCCATCCCACAAGATCTGCACAGAGATCCCAGCACCAATTCAGTCCAGCCATCAGACAAACCAGGTAGGCAGCCCTCCTGTAGAACACTTTGTTCTGTTCCCACGAGCCACACCTCCATAACCCCTCCCAATCTCCTCCAGTCCTACTGCCCCGGCACACAAGACCTGTGGACAGTCTCCAGTGCTATCACAACCCAACCCATCATAGAACCCAGCACCCAGCACCCAGCACCATCATAGCACACTCCATTTGAACAACAAGTGCAGGCCATGCCAACAAGCCATAAAAACAGCACAAGTCAGCCAGCCAGAAGAACTGTAACCAAATCCCAGGCCCCAATCAAGGCAGAGAGTTCTTGCTGGACCAGAGGCCAAGGTCACCCGAGCTCCAGCCCTCAACTCATGTGGAGACCCCTAGCTCAACAAGAGGCCACAAAGAAGACCAGAGAAGAAACTAAAAAAATGGAGAAAGTAAAAAAAAAAAAAAAGAACAAAACACTCATCCAATGAAAACAAACAAAGGAATTTGGCACCAAAACCTAAACCCTAAATGACTAAATGCCAACTTAGGAACACAATCAACAACAACCAGGGCAATATGTCACTATCAAAGTCCAACTATCCAACTACAAGTCCTGAACACCCGACACAGTCAAAACACAAGGAAACGATCTGAAAACCAACTTTAAGACGATAACGGAAGTCCTTAAAGAGAAAATGAATAAATCCATTAGAGAAATACATGAAAAGACAAGCAGACATTGAAAGAAATTGAGTAAATTTGTTTAAGAAACTCAGGGAAACACAAACAATCAAGCAGAAGAAATGAATAAATCCCTTAAGGAAGGCAAAGGAAAAAACATGCAAACAATTAAAGGAAACCAACAAAACTGCCCAAGACCTGAAAATGGAAAAAGAAGCCACAAAGAAAAGGTAAACGGAGGGAATTTTGAAAGCAAAAATCTAAAAAATTAACTGGAACAATACAGGCAAGCTACAGCAACCGAATACAAGAGATAGAAGAGAGAATCTCAGAAGTTGAAGATATTATAGAAGAAATAGAGGCATCAGAAAAAAAATTAGTTAATCCAAAAAATCCCTAGCACAAAACATCCAGGAAATTGGGGACACTATGAAAAGACCAAAACTAAAAATAGTAGGGTAGAGGAAGGAGAAGAGTCACATCCCACAGGCCCAGAAAATATTTTCAACAAAATCATAGAAGAAAATTTTCTAAACCTAAAGAAGGATATCCCTATTAAGGTACAAAAGGCATACAGAACACCAAAGAGACTAGACCAGAAAAGAAAGTCCTCTCACCACATAATAAACAAAACATTAAACATACAGAACAAAGAAAGAATTGTACAAGCTTCAACAGAAAAAGAGAAAGTAACATCTAAACGCAAACCTATTAGAATTACACCCGACTTCTCAGTAGAGACTCTAAAAGCTAAGGAGCATGGACATATGTGCTACAGACTTTAAGAGATCTCAGATGCCAGCCAAGACTACTATATCCAGCAAAACTCTCAATTACGATAGATGGAAAAAAACAAAATATCCAACAACAAATCCAAATTCAAACAATATCTATCTACAAATCCAGCCTTATAGAAGGTACTAGAAGGAAAACTCTAATCAGAGGAGGTTAGCTACACCCATGAAAACACAGGAAATAAATAACTTCACCCCAACAGAATTAAAAGAAGGGAGACACAAACACTCGCACAGGTACACACACACGAACACAGCCAAGAACTAGAAAATAACAGGGCCTAATAATCATTGGTGTTTGGTATCTCTCAGCATCAATGGACTCAATTCACCAATAAAAAGACACAGACTAACAGAGTGGATTCAAAAAACAGGATCCATCCTTCTCTGCATACAAGAAACTGGTTTAGCTATTCGAATGTCCAACAAAATAGACTTCAAACCAAAATTAATCAAAAGAGATGGAGAAGGACACTTCATACTCATCAAAGGGAAAAAAAATCCAGCAAAAGGACATTTCAATTCTAGACATCTACACCCCCCAATACAAGGGCTCCCACATATATAAAAGAAATATTGCTAAAACTTAAAACACACATTAACCTGCACACACTGATAGTGGGAGACTTCAATACCCAACTCTCACCAATGAACAGATCATCCAGACAAAAACTAGACAGAGAAACACTGGAGCTAACAGATGTTATAAACCAAATGGACCTAACAGCTTTATACAGAACATTTCACCCACATACAAAAGAATATAGCTTTTTCTCACCAGCTCATGGAAAGTTCTCTAAAACTGACCACATTCTTGGCCACAAAACAAGTCAAGAAAGTTGAGATACAAGAATGTTAAGATAACCCCCTGTATCCAATTAGATCACCACGGATTAAGGTGGATTTCAACAATAGAAACAGCAGAAGGCCTAAAATTCATGGAAACTGAATAACTCTCTATTGAATGATGACTGGGTCAAGACAGAACTAAAGAAAGAAATTAAAGACTTTCTAGAATTCAATTAAAATGAATTAATAACATACCCAAACTTAGGGACACAATGAAAGCAGTGCTAAGAGGAAAAGTCATAGCACAAAGTGCTTAACAAAAAAGAGTGGAGAGATCACATACCAACAAATTAACAACAGATCTGAAAGCTCCAGAACAAAAAGAAATAAGTGCACCCAATATGAGTAGACATCAAGAAATAATCAAGCTGAAGGCTGAAATCAATAAAGTAGAAACAAAGAGAACAATAGAGAGAATCAACAAAACAAAGAGTTTGTTCTTTGAGAAAATCAAAGATAGATAAACCTCTATCCAAACTAATCAAAAGATGGAGATGGAATATCCAAATCAACAAAATCAGAAATGAAAAGGGGGATTAAGCTACAAACACCAAGGAAATCCAAAGAATCATTAGGTCATACTTTAAAAACCTATACTACACAAAACTGGAAAATCTAAAAGAAATGGACAATTTTCTCTATAAACACCACCTACCAACATTAAATCAAGATCAGATAGACAATTTAAACACAAATATAAACCACAAGGAAATTGAAGTAGTCATTAAAATTTTCCCACCAAAAAAAGTCCAGGGGCAGATGGTTATCACAATTTCCACAAGGAAATTGAAGTAGTCATTAAAATTTCCCCACCAAAAAAAATCCAGGGGCAGAATGTCTATCAGACATTCAAAGAAGAGTTACACCAATACTCCCCAAAGTATACAAATAGAACAGCAGGAATAGAAATAAAACAGAAGGAACACTGCCAAACTCATTCTTCAAGGCCGCAGTCACCCTGATACCCAAACCACACAAATATTTAACAACAAAAAATAATTACAGACCAAATTCCCTTATGATCATAGATGCAAAAATACTCAATAAAATACTCATAAACTGAATCCAAGAACATCAAAAAGATCACCAGCATGATCAAGGAGACTTCATCCCAGAAATGCTGGTGTGGTTCAACACACAAAAATCAATCAGTGTATTCCACCATATAAACAAACTGAAAGAAAAAAAAACATAATTATCTCATTAGATGCCAAAAAAGCCTTTGACAAAATCCAACACCTCTTCACAATAAAAGTCTTGGAGAGATTAGGGATATAAGGGACATACCTAAACATAATAAAGGCAATTTACAGCAAGCCCACAGCCAACATCAAATTAAATGGAGAGCTCAAAGCAATTCCACTAAAATCAGGAACACGACAAGTTGTCACTCTCCCCATACCTATTCAATATAGTACTTGAAGTCCTATCTAGAGCAATAAGACAACTGAAGGAAATCAAGGGGATACAAATTGGAAAGAAAGAAGTCAAAGTATCCTTATTTGCAAATGATATGAATATATATATATATGATAGTTTATATGAGTAACCCAAAAAATTCTACCAGGGAACTCCTATAGCTGGTAAACAACTTCAGCAAACTGACTGGCTACAAAATCATCTCAAAAAAATCAATAGCCCTTCTATATACAAACAATAAAAGGAGTGAGGAAAAAATAATGGGAACAATTTTCTTCATAATAGCCACAACATTTAATATCTTGGGATGACTCTAACCAAGCAAGTGACAGACATTTATGACAAAAACTTCAAGTCTTTGAAGAGAGAAATTGACGAAGATCTCAGAATATGGAAATATCCCCCATGCTCCTGGATTAGTAGGATCCACACAGTAAAAATGTCCATCTTACCAAAAGCAACCTACAGATTCAATGCAATCCCTATCAAAATCCCAACACAATTCTTCACAGACCTAGAAAGTTGACAAGACTCAACTTCATATGGAAGAAAAAAACAAAAACAGGATAGCTTTAAAAAATCCTGAAAAATAAAAGAACTTCTGGAGGTATTATTATTCCAGATCTCAAGCTCTACTAAAGACCTATAGTAATAAAAATTGCATGGTACTGCCATAAAGGAAGTTGTTGATCAATGGAACCTAATCAAAGATCCACACATAAACCCACACACTTATGGATGCCTGATCTTTGATAAAGAAGCCAGAAATATACAATGGAACCAAGAAAGCATCTTTAACAAATGGTGCTGGTCTAATTACATGTCTACATGTAGAGGAATGCAAATTGATCCATATTTAACATGATACACAAAACTAAAGTCCAAGTGGATCAAGAACCTCAACATAAAATCAGATACACTGAACCTGATAGAAGAAAAAGTGGGGAAGAACCTTGAACACATTGGCACAGGAGACAACTTTCTGCCAATAGCTCAGCCACTAAGATCAACAATTAACAAATGGGACCTCATGAAACTGAAAAGATTCTGTAAGGCAAAGGACACTGTCAATAAGACAAAATGGCAGCCTACAGAATGGGAAAAGATCTTCACCAACTCTACTTCTGACAAAGGGCTAATATCTAAAATATATAAATATATAATCCAATTAAAAAATGGGGCATAGATCTAAACAAAGCACTCTCAAAAGGGGAAACTCAAACGGCTGAGAAATACCTAAAGAAATGCTCGACACCCTTAACCATTAGGGAAATGCAAATCAAAACCACTTTGAGATTCCATCTTACACCTGTCAGAATGACTAAGATCAGTAACACAAAGGACAGCTCATGCTGGCTAGGATGTGGAGCAAGGGGAACATTTCTACATTGCTAGTGGGGATACAAACTTGTACAGTCACTATGGAAATCAATATGGCATTTCCTTAGGAAATTAGAAATTGACTTACCTCAAGACCCAGCCATTCCACTCTTGGGCATATACCCAAAGGAGGTTCCATCCTACCAGAAGGATACTTGCTCATGTGTTCATAGCGGCTTTATTCATAATAGCCAGAAATTGGAAACAATCTAGATGCCCCTCAACTGAAGAATGGATAAAGAAATTGTGGGACATTTACACAATGTAGTATTTCTCAGCTATTAAAAAAAAAATCACAACATGAATTTTGCAGGCAAATGGTTGGAACTAGAAAACATCGTCCTGAGTGAGGTAGCCCAGTCCCAGAAAGCTAAATGTGGTATGTCCTTTTTTATATGTGGATATTAACTGTTGAGCAAAGGAGAAAGGTACTAGCATCTACAGACCTAGAGAAACTACACAACAATCAGGGCCCCAGTCTGAACACAAGACTCTCCCTGGTAAAGTGGAAATAGAGCAGAGGGGCTCTTTTTGCAGGTCAGCTGGGAGAAGAAGGAAAGTTAGCAGAGGGACAAGGAGGAAGAGATGGACAGAGGAAGACAATATATGGAGAGACCAGAATTGGGGGACAATTAGAGGATGATTGGGAGACCTGGTATAGTGGAAACTCACTGGAATCTATGAGGGAGACCCTATCAAGGATCTCTAGTAAATGGGGATAGGGAACCTGGCTATCTCCTGTGGCCAGGCAAGGTTTCCAGTGGTGAGATTGGGACACCATCCCAGCCCCAAAACCTCTGACCTATCAGTTATCCTCTCTGATAGATCCTCGTTGACAACAGAAGGGCAGAACCAAAGGAAGGAACCCCTGCCTGAAACTGCAGGGTAACCCAGGAACTCGAGACTGAATAACCCGAAGATGATTTCTAATGTTGTCATGTTTTGCTCATAGATAGGTGGCTAGCCCAGTCCTCACCAGAGAGGCCCCCTCCAGCAGCTGAGAGAAACTTATGGAGAGACCCAGTGCCAAAAATCATGCAGTGATTAGAGAACCCCGGAGAAGAGGGAGAGGAGGGATGGCAGAGACCAGAGGGGTTCAGAATACCAGGAGAAAAAGCCCAACAGTGTCAGCTGACTAGCACTCTTAGAGGCCCACAGAGACTGAAGGGACAGATATAGAACTTTTGGGAGTCTCAAAATACATCTATGGCTGTCTGTATTGGTGTTCTTGAAAAGCACCTATAGCCTGGAGTGGGGGAGTTGCTGACTCTTTTACCTGGCCTTGGGACCCTTTTGTTACTTCCAGGTTGCCTGGCCCACCCTTGATGTAGAAATTGATGCCTGGCCTTGTTCCATCTTGCTATGCCATGCTCTGTTTGAGCAGTAAACCTGGGAGCACAGTTTCTTTCTGGGAGAAGCGGAGGTAGAGGGAGGGAGTTATTTGTAGGTGGTGATGGGGGGTAGATCTGGGGAAGAGGGGAGAAAGGGGATATGAGGGGGTGGAGAGAGGGGAGAAAGGGAGGTCAGGATGTATTGTGTAAGTCATATGAGAGAAGAAAAAAAATGTTTTGATTTTTAAAAAATCCTGAAACTTGAGGAATCTGGCACCACCTCCAACAGTAGTTGATGCTGGATCCAAAACAGAAAATACACAGAGCTAATGATCATACCCGACGACTATCTGTGGATAGAAGTGATCCCATTCTCTCCTTTGTTCTCATCTGAAATCATAAGACAAGTACATGACAAGTTTGTGGTGAGCGATGAAGACAGTCCTGGTCACTTACTCCAAATCAGGAGCCAATTGGTTGGTGGATATTGTCTGCCTGATTCAGATCAAGAGGAATCCTATATGGATCCAATCTACATGCACCAAGGAGCCATCACCACTGATAGAATTTGAATGATGCTGGAAATCACTCATCAATCAGGATGGCCCATGTTTCATCACCTCCCACCTCTCCATCCATCACCTCCCACCTCCTCGTTCAGTTATTTCCCAAGGCCAAGGTGATTTATCTGTTCAGAAATCCCAGAGATGTTCTTAGCAGGCTATCACCTCTGGAGTGCCATAAATTACTTTAAGAAACCAAAGTCACTAGAATGATATTTTTAGAATTTTATTCAATTGAAAATGCTCCGAGGATCATAGTTTCAACCTACACATGGCTGGGTGTCCCTGAGAGACAGAGACAACATCCTGCTGCTGAGTTATGAAGAGCTAAAAAAAATAAATAAATAAATAAAAAATAAAGACTCTAGACATACCATCAAGAAAAACTGAGTTCCTAGAGAAGACCAGAGGAACCAGAGGAACCGGAGTTAGTGCTGAAGAACAGCTCCTTTCAGGTCATGAAAAACAATGAGGATCCTTCTGTGCCCTTTTCTTACTTACGCGCACATATGCCCATATCTTACTTACAGGAAAAGGTAGAGACATGCTGTGGTTTCAAGATGCATCTAAGTGGGCAAGGCCTTTCTTGTGCTTGCAACAGAATGCTAAGACCTAGGGTGTTTGAATGTTTTAACTTATTTTCTCGTATGTATTTATTTGCATGATTGTGCGTGTGTGTGTGTGTGCTTGAGGAGACCTGAAGTTGGTGGCATATGTCTGCCTTCATCTTTCCCACTTTACTTGTTATGGCTGGGTCGCTCCATGAACTCAGAGCACAGCTATTTCATCTTCTCTAGATAGCCATCTTACCTGGGCATCCCTAGTTTTTCCCTCCTGAGAGCTGGGACTACGGCATTTACCATGCCTCCTCTGCTATCTGAAGATTGTGTTGATATGAACTCAAATCTTCATGCATGGATAGTAAATACTTTATCCAATAATAAATAATAATAATAGTAGTAGTAATAATAATAATAAATTAAATAAATACATTTTAAAGATTAAATAAATTTTGAGTCAACCCGAACACCTGGCAGATGGAAGACAACCCTCAAGGAGCCGTTTTGCAGCCTTTTCTGTAAATGGTCTCAAGGAAGGTCAGAAGTGTCAGAGTTCAGTGCCGGACGGATTCCATTACTTCAGACCTCATACTGTATCCACAGCATCTCAGTGCCTCATACCAGTTCCAAATTCCTCCTGTGCTTCTGTAGTATGACTAGATTTAGTATTTCGCCTCAGCTTTTGATGCCTTTGTGCCAGGACACAGAACTGGGTGACCTCAGCAGTTGCTTATGAATCTAATTGACAGCCCGCATCTCAAAAGTAGGAGGATAACAATGACAGCCTAACAATAAAGCCGACCATGTGTTAAGTGCTTCATTTCCAATGAGTTCACTTGTGTTATTGGGCTGAAATCACTCACAGTATTCAATCATCCCCTTTATATAGGAAAAATTACCAATGAATTGGGATGTATGGGGATATACCTGCCATTTCTCCACCCACTGCCTGTAGTGGACATTTTAGATGTGTTTAATGAACAAGGGCATCTGACTTTACCGATCCCCTGCCAGAGTTATTCACTATGGACTTGTGCCATGTCAGGTGAAACAGCACCTAACTACTGCTGTATACCAGGGAGGCTATGAAAGACACATGGCTTCTTCAGGAATTGAAAGCCTACCCAGAAAGAGAAAGGACCACTGCAGGAAAACATCAGCAGAAGGTAAATGCTGATGGAAATCAGCGAATGAGGAGACTGCTATAGTCTGCTATAAGGAAAAGCTGTTTTTTATTTGTTTGTTTTTTGTTTTGTTTTGTTTTACAGCAAAGATGGATTTATTTGGTCCCCTGGAGCAGTGAGTGATTCACATGTGCAAAAGGTTGAGATGTGAAGAGAGGATGAAATCCTCTCCTTTCCTTCTTTCGGTTTCCAAACCTGAGCATTTGATAACGGGGGTGGGGGAGGGCCCAAGAGGGCAATAATTCCCAGTCTGGCTTTTACCTTTGCTTCAGGTCCCAAACCCCTGTGGCCAGAGTGCACAATGCCTGGGAAGCCAGTGGTAGAGCAGGGCAGTCAGAACTGGGGATATGCTCTTTGTGTCTGCTACCTGATTTGCATATGTCTGGGCTTGGGGCAGGAACTTGGGTCTCCAGAGCACATGCTGCAGCAGGACCCTGCTGGTTGCTCTTGGCTCTCAGCCCTGGGCAGGTCACAGAACAGAGTGGAGGCTGACAGAATACCTAAGGGGCCCAAAGCTTATCTTCCTATCCGCCTGAGGTCTGGAAGGTCCTTTCTCTAATGTTCAGACCAAACAATGCAAGTTGTCTGAAATCAGAGGAAGCCCTGTGGGGTGGACCAGGATCACAGTGGGTGGGTGGGAGCAGAATGGGAAAGCAAGGTGACAGGGCTGGAGGGAGATTCTATTTAGAAATAAGGAGAAGGCTTTGAACTTGCAGATCTCTCCAACTGAGGCCAAACCCACAGGAAACCAACCCCAGCTGGGCGCTACAGAAGCCTGTGAATAAATATGAGGGGAAGGGAGATGACAGCTTCCCACCCTTAATGCAATCACCCCAAGGTGCTGCTGTGCATCTGTTCCATAATTAACCAGGCTCTCTATTTTGCAGACTCCTCCTCTCCCTTCACCTCCCCCTATGGGGCACTGAAACATAATTATTCCTATATCTCTTGGGCACTCCCTGAAAGCAGTTTATTAGTTGGTTCATTCCCTTCATCTCCTCCCTCTGGACATGGTGACAGAAATCCCTGGCCAGTGAGGGTTTGGGGGTATCCTATTTCCCAGAGGCCACAGTAGCATCCCACCTCCCCTGCCCCAGCTCAAGAGTACATACATCTGTTTCTCCTGTTGAAGGGAGATGATGAGGCAGGAAAGAAAAAGGTGAAAAACAAAGTACTACATGGGAGGACCATTTTTTTATCAGCTATTATCCCTCATCCCCTCCCTCATGATCCAATATGCCCATGGGCTGAAAAACAGCAACAATGAAAGCTGATGAGGTGGTGCGACACACAGAAAATGATGAGTGCTTCTTTCCAATAATGGTACCCTATATTCCAGATAGAAAACCAAGGGTAGTAGTCTGCAGGGCTTGAGGTTTATTCTCAGAAAGCATCAGTCCACACTGAGAAGTCATTCAATAGGTTTTTGCTGAAGAGATGGCTTAGTGCTATATTACAGCCTTTATAAAACTTGTCATTAGCCATACCCTCTGGGAAAGAAGATAATAGATCTAGGCGGGGTGACATGCACCTGTAGCCAGTTCTGGCGAAGCAGAGGATCTGTACAGAAGGATCTGTAGTTCAAATTCAAGATCAGCTAGATCACAAGTTTGAGTCCAGCCTGGGCTTTATGAAAAAAGACTAGGTAATAGAATATCAACTCAAAGCTACAAAAAATGGGGGTGCACAGAGGACACACAGCTTCTCTGTGATCACGGAATGGGTAAAAGACCAACTCAGACTGTGAACACAGTCCTCTCATTGTGCCTTTTTCTTACAGTTTGCCACCAAGTCACTACCTTGCATAAAACACTTCAGCAGAGTCCCAGTAGTGGGTTAGCAGTTTCCTGTCCCTATCAGGACCACGTCGTACTGACTCCCGCACAGTGGTCCACTTCAGAACCACTGAAGTCCGCTGATGTGTACAGGTTTCACTATTGTGAACCACATTTTCTTTTAAATTATAACACCACTGCATAGTCACAAATACACAGCTCCCAGGTTTCTGGTAAATGTTGATTTAATTTCCATTTTACGTGGGACACTCATGAGAGTCAGTGCTCAAACCCGTGCAGCTAGATGTGAGGAATTTTCATTTGAATCCAGAGCTTCTGATTGTGGATGTAGCCATCTTTCTAGTAATGCATCAACCGATAAACTACGTGGTACATGATTTCATTTTATGTAACAAATGATGTTCTATAATTGTGGTAATTTCCATCTTCTGGCAGCTTCTTAATATATATGGCTGTCTAATAATCATAAACTTGAGTTATTTCAATTTTTATTGTATTGAAAGCTTATTATAGAATATTAGAAGAGAACAAAGAGGAAAGAAATTAAATCAATAGTCCCAAAACATTTAAAATTATTATTTCTCCAGCTTGCTTATGTCTTTTTACATAATCTAAATCATATTCTTTATATAACTTGGAATCTTGTTTTTTTCTGAACTAAATGTTGTAACAAACATTTCTCTATTTACTTCAATAATTTCACCGTTTGCTGTTAAAGTGACTTAAAAATCATCATTTACATGCTTTGATACTCACTTTAATGACTAAAAACTAATCCATTTTATGGATGGTGAATTAAACAACACTCATTTCTGAGTATGTTTTTCACTTTTAAAAATAATAGTAGAAGAAACATCTATTTTTTTTTCCTTTCTGGATTTCAGGACATCTCCAGGTTTGTTTTCTAGAAGAAAACTACTGAATAGTTAGTTGGGTAAGAACATTCTTAAGGCTCTTGACATAGATTGCCAAATTGCTTCCTAAATGAGTTGTGCTAATTGTTGTTCCTACCAGCAGTGATCTGAATATTCCTACCATTTTAAATTTGATAATTTCTTTAGAGCACACATACATAATCACAATGTTTTCAATTGCAGTGTGAAAGCAATTTTAGAGATGATTTAGCTATCCTCTACTCTCCCCTCTTTTATTGATTAGAAAATTGAGGTCCAGCCAGCTCTATGGCTAGCCTAAAATAAAAGGTGTAAAGCAGATAGCTGGACTGGGGCTCAGTTCTGAGCCCCAGTTCTCCGTGCTGTCTTCTAGGAATCTGGAAAGAATTTTGTGGTATTTATTCGGTGAACAGAAATATTACCAAACTGCTATCCCTTGATGTCTTAATTTCAATTACAGCTTCAAGCAAAGAGCTTTGGGGAAAAAAGCTGGATCAGGCAAGGAACAAATTCCCTGTGTTGTAAGCAAAGGGCACTTTTTGGTGACAGTCTTCCTTCTACCTGCCAGGGTTCTGCAGGAAACCTTGTATCTACTTAGCACTTTCTGCTCCTGGCTCAGGCCTGTGGTACTCTCCTGGCCCTGCCTGACACATGTCTTGGCAGCTTGCACAGCATCCTTCCTGTGGGCTTCTGTTCTCCCCATCCCTGCTCAGCATGATGGCAACCTACCTCATTTTCAACCTCAGGCCAAGCAGAAGTGTTATTCCTACCCATCTGCCATGTTGGCCAAATTTCTCTGATGCTAAGTGATTCCAGGCACTTCCCAGGAGGGCTGAGGGAGATACAAGATGCTCTGCCTTGTTTTAGGGCATTATCAGAGGTAGAGAAGATGGACAGGTGCACATCCTTTACCAGGGACCACATAGCACCTAGATGAGCTGCAATGTGCAATGAGAGATGGACTGCATTACCAACATGGCACCCTCGGTGACATGCCAAAACCTAGCGTCTTATATGCCTCGTAAGTTCATACAAGTTCACACCCACTCCAATATTTCTTACAACTTACTTCTGTTTGAAAGCCTGTATACCACTGCAGGTTGTTAACAGTTTCTCTTTCGAGCTCCTTCCATCATCTCCCACTAGTTACTCATCCGAGTTCATTGCGTTCCAGCCTCACCAAGAAAGGCATAAAGAGGAAGAAGAGATGAAGGATGAGGTAAGAGAGTTAAGTGGGGATGTGATGAGCTCTATCGTAGGGGAAAAAATCCTACTCTGGGGGTGTCGGGGGGGGGCATTCGCGTTCTACTTAGCCTACGACGTTCCTTCCCACTGTCTCCCTGATGACATACGCATTCTTCACAGCCCAGTTCACACGCCCCTGCAGAGGTTTCCAGATCCAACCTTGCCTTAAAGCATCCATCGCTGGCCTCACTAGTTCTAACACTGCTGGTTCAACCCTCTGCTACGTTATTTTTCCACACTAAATTTTCCACACTAAAATGAAATATTTTTAAATGCTTACCTCCTCCACAAATAAATCTGTGTGGTATTTTTAAACGGGATTTTGTTGATTTTTTTTTTTTTAATCTATGGATCTCTTTTTTTCCTGGTATTTTTTTAGATGATCAAATATTTATCATATAAGTAAGAATTGATGCTAAATTGAGGGAGTGCATGAAATCGCTAAGATAGACCCTCGATTTTAACACAAATTGACGCTTTAAACATCAGGATATGGACATACAGCCATCTAATTAGTTCCTGTGTGGGACACAGTATGTGAGAAATAATCAGCTGATATTGATCAATAAGTTAAATGTAGAGTTTTTCTCATGTTGATTATAGGATTAGAACTATAAAACTTAAGTGCTATAGCCAGAATATTCTATCTGCGCTTGGCCAGAAAGAAGCCCATTTTGTACTTTCTGCTGTAATATAGCACACATTGTGGTGTATCTATGATCCTGTTGCTGTAGAAAAATACTCAGACAAAAGCAACTCAAAGAAGAAAGGGCTTATTTTGGGTCACACATCAAGGATACAGTCCTTTATGCCAGAGAGTCAAGGCAGTGGGAGCTTGAAGCAACTGCTTGTGTCTCACCCACAGCCAGGAAGCCTAAAACCATGAATGCGTAAGCTTACCTAGTTTTCTCCTTTCTGTCCAGCCCAGGGAGCAGGCCCACTGAAGGTCTGTTGCTCTTTTGGTGCCCGCTCTTGGTGTAGTTTTTCCCAACTCAATTAACGTAATCAGTATGATTCCTCACAGGTGTGCCCAGGTGCCAACCCAATATAAATAATCCCTCAGAGGTATGCCTGGAGGCTCCCTTAGTTGATTCTAGATACTGCCAAATTGAAAACCAGTGCTTTCCCCTGGAGGCATTTCTAGATAGCTGGGACATTTCCTAGCCAACATCATATCAAAGAGAGAATGGCTTGAGTCAATGATTCTACAGCCAAGAGAAAACTCAGAGGTTACATTTGCACATTGTATTTTTTCAAAGATTTTGTTGTTGTTGTTAATTTTATGACTATGAGTACGTGCCTGAGTGTATGTGTGGGTACCATGTGTATGCATGAAAGCTCTCATGGATGGCACAAGCAGGTTACAGGCAGTTGTGAGCCACCCAGTGTGGGCTGTAGGAATTAAACCCAGGTCCTCTTCAGGAACAGCAGGTGTTCTTAAGAGTTCAGCTTGAACCCTTTCACGCACCTTCTGACACAACAACCAAATGATTTACCTGCACTAAAAACATCTATGGTTGAAATATATTATATATGTCCTGGTGTTTAAAGAAACCTTTATTTGCTACAATTTGAGAATTCCCGGGGAATTGTGACATTGTCGTTTAGCCGGATCTCGGAATTAGATCAAATCATTCTCGCCAAGTGACCTATGAGCTTCTAGTGTAACATTGGTCACATTTGCCTCCTCCTTGACATACAAGTGTGTGCTTTATAATTGAATCTAAACATGGCACTGGGGTGTTTTTAAAATCTGGAGATTGGAAATGTTTACTGAAATGGGCTAGTTTACAGGTTGGGGCTTGGCATTGGCAGCACCTGAGGGACTTAGAGAGTGTGGCAGGATTAAGGCTGGCCAGAAGCAGGGAGAATAGAGAACAGTCTAGATCTGGCTCCGGACGCCTTAGCATCAGCTGCTATAACCTGGCAAATGGATGAATGATTTTTTTCAGAGCCAGCAGTAAAATGAAACTTATGGAAACAATAAAGTAAATGTTCTGCCTAGCCAGTAACTCAAATTAGAGAAGAGTAGGTTTTCCAATCAGACCTGAAAAGCAATCAATGCAGTTCATTGGTCCAAGGATACTAGGGAAATTAGTGCATTTCTGGTTCTAAATTAATGGTGTATATCAGAGATCGGCAAACCAAGGCCTTCATGCCAACCCTAGCCCACTATTTTTGTATGCTCACCAGAGAAGAATTTTTTTTTTTTTACAGATTTACATTTTTTAATCTAGAAGAATACTGCTTCGTGACACATGAAAATGACAGAGATTGCACTTTAATATCGTTAATACGATTTGATCGGAACTCAGCCACACACATGCCATTTACATCAGACGCTTCCATGCTGTGATAGCAGGGCTCAATAGTTGCAAAAAAAGCCACATGGTTTGCAAAGCTAAAAATATTTACTTACTCTCTAGCTCTCTCAGTAATGTACTAACCTCTAATATACATGGTCAGAGAGGATTAACTTGGGCCCTTTGCCAATGATATAAAAGTATCAGTAGCAGCACAAATAGCAAGCCTTAAAGTTGGAGGAGAATGGAAGATGCCTGGCCCAGATTCTAATTCCATGGACTTTCCTTAAGGAACCATTGGATACAGGGACTAACGATTCCAGGTTCATCTTATTATCAGAAAAATGTTTCTAGTTTTCGACTAACAGTATCTTTACCCAACAGAGAGGACTTCTGTCCTCTTCCAAAGGGAAAACCTTTGCATTTTGGGTTACATCTAATTGAATTGTCAGCCAAAGGGGTCCCATGGGAAACAATCCAAGCTGTTGCTGAGACAATTGGTTGTTTTTCACAAACTGATAGCAAGGCCCCGTTGCTGAAGACAACACCTACACAACTCACTGAACACAGAGAAGTAGAACTGGTGCCTACACAGAGCAATCAGCCCTACAGGCTAGTGATTTCGGTATGAGGAGGTATTCTGCGTGTTACCAACTGAGACACATAAACACAAACACAGCTGCAAAACCTTGATCTGCAATGGTGTCCTGCCTGCGAGATATGCTGGTGCAATAGTGACACAAAGCTCGTGAAAGTAACCAACCAATGTCTGATTTGACTTAAAGCCAACTCCATGAGAGAGAGCCTATACCTGACTTGGGAGACGAAAAACCTGAGATTTATGAATTTACATTCATAAATCATTGCCTTGCACAGTCATCATCAGAAAGGATTCCTCCTGCAGATGGGAACAAATACAGAGACCCATGGCCAGACAATATGCAGAGAGTGAGAGACCTTAGAACACTTATCCCTAAATGAGATATCTCCATCAAATCCCTCCCTCAGGGCTCAGGGAACCCTGAGGAAGAAGAGGCAGAAATACTGTAATAGCCAGAGGGGATGAAGGATATCAAGGAAACAAGGCCCTGTAAGTCAACAATGATGCACATGTGAACTCATGCAGACTGAGGCAGCACGCACAGGACCTGCATGGGTCTGCACTAGTTGGGGTTTAGAGCTAAAAGGAGAGGGAGACACATGCCCCCACCCTAACCCAGAAGATAGCTCCAATTGATAACCACTTGCAAATGAAAATTTAGTTTTCTACAAAGGAGTCTCACTGGGAAAATCAACTACTCTTAAGGCAGGCTGTATGTCCAGCAGTAGATGCTCACAGAAAGGAACTCGAGGGCATCTTTGAAGCAACTTCCTTGTTTCATAATGTGATGTCAGGGCTTTTTGTTTGTTTGTTTTGAATTTTATTTTGTTTTTAATTTTTATTTGTATTATATTTTTTTCTCTCTCTTTTTAACCATACATACCATACATGTCCTTTGCAGATACACTAAGGCTTACAGTTTAGTATTTTTATGGGATTCTTGAGCGTGTTGACAAGTGGGTCTCTGCATCTGTATCTGTTTCTTCTGTCTTTTCTTGGGCTCTTTTCCTTCTGTTTATTTATTTTGTCCTTTTCCAATATGTTACTTTTTGTTTTGTCTTATTTTATTTTTTAAGTTTTATTTTATTGTTATCCCTTAGAAGCCTGTTTGTTTTTTAATGAGAGTCAGAAAGACGCTAGATCCAGATGGAAAGGGAGGTAGGGAAAAAAACTCAGAGGAGTAAGGGGACTGGAAACCATAATCAGGTTATATTACACGAGAGAAAAATCTACTTTCTATAAAAAGGAAGAAAAAAAAAAACCTTTGTATTTCAAGGGACTTTACCACTCAAAACCTCATTCAATCCTCATAACATCTCCCAGGGAACAGGCTTACAATATTACCCCTGTTACAGATGAGGAATCTCAAGGTTAATGCTATCAATTGAATTGTATCCCTCACAAATTCATATGTCAAAGCCTTAACCACCAGTGTCACAGTGGGCCATTCTGAGTGGCGATTATGGTTAAATGGTGTGATAAGGACAGGGCCCTATGACAGGGTCTAAGAACACTGGTGGCTTTATAACAAAAAGAAGATCCATAATTACAAAGCTAAATACTTAAATAAAAATCAGAACAGACAAGGGGAGAGGGAGAGAGATAGAAATAAATAGAGAGAGAGGGGTGGAGGGGAGACCATTACAATATGTTCATACCTGTTGCCCATCTTTATCTCCAGGGCACCATGCAGAGGAAAAAAGGTCATGCAATGACACAGCAACACCATCATCTATATGATAAGAAGAAAGTTCTCTTCAGAGTCCAATCCTGACAGTACCTTACCTTGGACTTCTTGCCTCCAGAACAATGAGAAAATGAATTTCATCCAATCTGTGCTGTTTTTTCTACGGTTTTGGAGAAGATGCACACAGTTAGCCAAGCTGAATAGCATACTCTAAATGAGGTAACTCAGCAGTAGCAGAACAAACGTAGCACCTCATTCCACAAATATGTATCAAGCAGCTAGTAAGCACAAGGATAAAGTACATATTGATACACAAAGCACACTATGGCATTTATTAACTACAAAAGAAAAAAATTAAACAATGATATTACTACAGATTTGGAAAGTGTTGTCATAGAGAATTGTATAGTACTATGAGAAATAAATAAGAGAAACTGACTTACCTAGAACAGTTGAAGGAGGGTACCACACCATGCAATGGAGCTGCTTTGAAATTTGGATAATCCTTTACTTAGCAAAGCTGGAGGAGAATGAATATCCAGAGAGAGGGAATTTGTAAAGCCCTGTGACAGTAGGAACATGTGGTTGTTAGAAAAAAATAAAGAAGAAGAGGAAAAGAGGAGAAGGAATAGGAGGAGGAGGAGGAGAGGAGGAAGGGGAAGAAGGGAGAAGAAGAAAAGAAGAAGAAGAAGAAGAAGAAGAAGAAGAAGAAGAAGAAGAAGAAGAAGAAGAAGAAGAAGAAGAAGAAGAAGAAGAAGAAGAAGAAGAAGAAGAAGAAGAAGAAGAAGAAGAAGAAGAAGAAGAAGAAGAAGAAGAAGAAGAAGAAGAAGAAGAAGAAGAAGAAAAGGGGAAGAAGGGGAAGAAGAAGGGGAAGGAGAAAGAGAAGGAGAAAACGAGGAGAAAGAGGAAGAGAGGAGGGTGAGAAAGAGGAGGAGGTGGAGAAGAAGAAATTAAGTGTAGCTGGAATAAAATGAGGTAAAAAGTAGCAAGAGATGAGGTAAGAGTAAATAATTGAGGCTTGAGATAAAGCTCAGTTGAGTGCTTAGCTTGATGAGGTCCCAGGTTCAATCCCCAGCACTGCATAGCTATCAGTGATGGTGCATGCCTACAATCACATCACTTAGGTATAGAGGTAGGAAGTTGATGGTAAGCTCAAGGGTATAATCAACTATAATGTTGACTTCAAGACCAGCCTAAGTTATGAGAATCTGTTTAAAAAAATAATACCCAGACTTCTTATAATGTTGTTCTTGTGAGTGTTGTAACTGTGTCTTTATCTTAAGAGATTCAGAAAGCATTAAAGAGCATTCAACAGCAAAATGACTTTTTAAAGTTTTCTAATCAAAAGGGAGTACCAAGGCCACAGTGTGGAAAATAGATTAGGGAAAGTCAAGGTAAATCCAAAGGCCCATTTAGAGACAATCCTGCTGGAGAATGTAAGAGACACTCCCAGCTTAGATACCCCACCAGTGTGGCTCTGAAGAAGAGGAGAAGGAAGTGTTTCTGAGAGCTATTTATGCAGTAAAACCAAGGAGCATGGCCTTGAAAGCAAGTCACTGGATGCGTCAGGAACAATTCTTTGATCCTGCATGTTCAATAGGATGGATGAGGTAACAGCTATTACTGATATGTGAAATAATGAAAGGGGGTACCAGTGTCCTTCAGCCAAAGAGTGGCAGAAACAGGGCCATGACTGAATCATTTGGTATCTTGCCTTGCCACAAAAAGAGGTGACAGCATCCCAGTGAGAGTGTTCTAAGACCACAGTATTTGCAATTCTTGGACACCGTTGGGAAGCAGTGGTTATTCTTCAGTGTGGTACATTCATAACTCTGACCTAACAGGTGGGGGAAAAGTGTGAGGCTCACTCTGTGGTTAGTATCCAAGATACAGTGATATTACTTTACCATGTGTTAGACATGGTATTTACACCTCTATCTTATTCAAACAGCATCAGTCAAACATAATCATAAAGCTATTGTACTTTCATCTTGTCTGAGTGATATAGAACTCAGAACTATTTGGAATTGTTGATGTCCAACAAAAGAACACCATAAACTAGCTATAATGACAGGAAGCAAACAGGATTGCACAGTTGCCCAACAGGGTTAGGTGTGCTACTGACTCTCATGGCGGCTTTCCTTCTTCTCAGTCTCCCCTTTGGACCAACAGAGGATACAGTGGAGTTGTGGGACATTTATCTAGAAGATTTGCAGTTCACCCTTGAGCTTTGGGATCCAGAGGTTGTACAAACAATGTATTCTTTGATGGGATCACAGCTTCTTCCCTATCCTGTTTCCCTTGTTGAAGGACAATTTCTTATCATGTGTCAAGACAATGGCTTCACAAAACCATTTATGATTCTAAGCAAGATACATCAGCCAACTTCAGGACAAGCAATTACCAAGAGTTGAACCAGAAATGGTTATTAGTTCCCATAAGAGACACTTCAGTTTGAAACTTAGGTCACCAAACCCCGGGAACGAAACATGTCCCAAATTGCAAATGGTCTCTTCTCTTGTAGAAATCCAAGTGGCTATTTTTAGCCTAATTATAGACTATTCAACCTAGGAGCAACTAAAATAAGTTGCTTTAGTATAAATTTCCCCTTGGCTAGCTAAGAAGAAATGAAGTGCTATGAGATTGTCAATGACAACATCAGCTAACAAGTTTAAATTCACATTGCTTCATCAGGCCTCCAGAGCACACATTTCATTCATTTTGAAAGGGTCAGAGATAAAATCCACACCTTGTATTCTGCTTATATTATTCCTACTCTGGAAATTTGTCACAGCAGCAATGATAATTAGAAAAAAATATCATCTACATGTGATAAAATTCCTTGAATGGAGCTAAAGTAATTTCTGAAAGCAAGCTGATGAGTCTCTGAATAGAACATAGCATCATCATGGTGAGGAAGTTCCCAACATCTGCTCCAGTTCTGAATGGGAGGCTTATTATGGCCCCAACAATCATTGTATTTAAGTGGATCAAGGTTCAATTTATAGTTATATTTAATTACACAAAATAAATTTGAGTACTATAATGGGTCTGTAAAACAAATCTTCCTTGTGAAGTTTTAAAATTAATTGCTATTAAATTTGTAACAGCAACGGGTTATATTTGAAGCAATAGCTATAGCTTGGGGAAATGCCTAAAATCAATTTAACTAAAATGATAGAAGAGGATAGTGAGTCAAAAATAACAGGGCGCAAATAATAGAAATTTTGTCATTGCACCTTTTGTTCAGTTAACACAGGTTGTCAATGTGCAATGGTAGGCTGAATTAACGGCAAAGAGAAGGGAGGAAATGAGTGCTGAAGAATCCAAGTCAATTTTGGTACATCATTCCAGGGAGATGCTGTCTGTGACTAATATTGACATTTATTCCAGCATTTTGACTTGAGTGAATGTTGAGTTTGATTTTGAGAATGTCTTTGTGACATCCAAGATAGCATGTCTCACCTCTGTCATCAGGAAAGAAAAGAAAGAAAGAAAGAAAGAAAGAAAGAAAGAGAGAGAGAGAGAGAGAGAGAGAGAGAGAGAGAGAGAAAAGAAAGAAAGAAAGAAAGAAAGAAAGAAAGAAAGAAAGAAAGAAAGAAAGAAAGGAAGGAAGGAAGGAAGGAAGGAAGGAAGGAAAGAAAGAAAGAAAGAAAGAAAGAAAGAAAGAAAGAAAGAAAGAAAGAAAGAAAGAAAGAAAGAAAGAAAGAAAGAAAGAAAAAGAAAGAAAGAAAAAGGAAGGAAGGAAGGAAGGAAGGAAGGAAAGAAAGAAAAAGGAAGGAAGGAAGGAAGGAAGGAAGGAAGGAAGGAAGGAAAGAAAGAAAGAGGGAGAGAAAGAAAGAGAAAGAAAGGAGGGAAGGAAGAGAAAGAAAGGAAGGAAGGAAGGAAGAAAGAAGAGAGAGAAAGGGAGGAGATGATAGATAGATAGATAGATAGATAGATAGATAGATAGATAGATAGATAGACAGACAGATAGATCTCTAAGAGGAAGCTATCAGTTTAATGACTTATCTTCCAGCAGATTCTGAGAGGACCTATGGAAGAGTGCCTCAGGAGAGATAAGAGGATTGGAGCCCATCAGGCTCCACCATCTGAGTTCTACCATGCCTTTTCTTCTGCTTTTGGCCAAGTGGATAACTAGCATTGAAAGTTTGTAGAAGTTTCTAGAAATTGGAAATTCTTTCTGAACCCTATCCTTCGGCACTCCTTTTGTGGACTAAAGAAAGAAAAGTTAGATTCTAGACACAGCACCACACAGAGACCTTTGCCTTTCTGTGGACTTGGTATACTGATCTCTAAAATTCCACTGACTCATCGCTTGAGCAACGCTCTCTTCTGTGCTTCAAACTCTTTCTCATCTTGAATCACCTACTAGAGAAACGCATTCCCTTTACCCACAAGAACAAATGGAGATAAAATTATAATATTAAAATGTTTTATTTCTTTCACTCTAATTTACTGAGTCAAATATTTTAGTAAAGACAGTAGAACAAACACACTAGATAATTAGATGAGACTGATTGATTTTTAGATAATAGATAGGTAGATAGACGATAGAACAGAAGATAGACGCAAAGATCTTTCAGTGTACAAGTAGAGCTTTGCATAGCAAAATGGCTTTCCATTGCATATAGAGAAAATCCAGAGGAAAATCTAAGAAACTGGACCTATATGGTCCACTAAGGTCACATCTCAACTTGGCATTCTCCTCCTTTGCTCTGATTTGCCATGCCCTTCTTCTCTCAATTTCTTAGCATATCCCAGTGCTCTCTTTTCCCTCCCAAGGCCTCACACAACCTGCCAATACTGGTTCTCCTATGGTACATACACTGCTGATTCCTGTTCATCAAAGTCCGTGGTCATAAGTCATGTGCTCCAAGATCTAATCCCATTCTCTAACTCAGCTTTCCTCCTGTCTGTCAGTTATCACAATCTGATCACATCTATATATTGGACCAGTGTCCCTCTTCTAAGTGAGCAGATTTTTTTTTTTGTGAAGAGCCCAATATTAAGCATTTTAGGCTTTGTAGGCAAAACAGTCTCTGTGGTAATATTCAACTCTAACAATGTAATACAAAAGGAGTCATCGATAATGTACACAAGAACAAACACAAGACTGTCACAGTAATACTTTATTTACAAAACCTTGCAGAGGCTGAATGTGCCTCGTGGGCTATTTATCAACCCTCGCCCCCAACTGACTGAGCAATGTAAAAGCAGGCAGCCTGGCTATTTTGTCACACTGCATTCTTAGTACTTACTACACTGTAGACGGCAATTCACCTGATGTAGACATTGATTCAGGGCAAAGGCTGTTTATTCTTTGTCTAATTAAATCACTGCTCCTTAGTACTGGATTCCTGAAGCAGTTCAGCCTCCATACAATCTACTCTTCAACCTAGAGCTGGAAGGCTTCAGCCTCTGTACAACCTAGAACATTAAGCCTCCTCTGCTGACTGAGCCATCCCAACTAGCTCCCTCTGAACTCAAACTCCTCAGACTTTCTGTGCCTCTGTGAGCTCTCATTGCCCCATTCTGTCTGCTGTAACTGACTCTTCCATAACTGACACTTTTCTGAGCTGAGAGCTCTTGAGAGTTGGGCATGTCATCACTCTGACTCACTCTGCTAACTCTTCCTCTAATTAGTCATTCTGCCTGTCCTTCACTCTGACTCATCTCAGATGCCATTTCTCATGTGACACTCACTCCTTCTGAGCTCTGCTTCCCGTGCTTCCACATTCTGTTTCTGTTTTAGGATTAAAGGCATGGGCTACCACTGCCTTCTGAATGCTGGAATTAGAAGTGTGTCTACATTCCATCCAGACCACACAGGGCTCTGAATGTAAACTTTGGAATATAGACCCTTCTGTAAGGGGCAGACAGAAGAAGACTCCCGGAAAAATCACTAGGACTCGAGATCGATGGAAAAGCAAGAGGTTTATTAACCAACGTGCTGGGGTCAACTCTCACATATCTTATAAGTCAGAATAGGAGAACAACCTTGAGAAGCTTCTTCCAAGAGTTTTAAAGGGAGCAGATTGGTCTCTGATTGGTCAGAACCCAGGCACTGGATTGGCTCATTAAATGGCAAGGATTTCTGGGAAAGTAAGTACTCGCCATTAAACAGAGAGGTTTATGGGATAGTGAGTACTTGACATTAAACGAAGGAGACGATAGTGCCTTTACCACTAGAGGCGCTGGGCTTTTCACTTCCTAGCTTTCACACAGGCCTATTCCTCTACTCCACACTACAGAGTAGGTGATAAACAAGCATTTGCTGAAGGCATGCATGAAATGGTTGTACCAAATTCTTAAAACATTGAAATGATAACTCTAAGATGATTGTCCCACTCCTCTTTTGCCCTTTCTAACTATAATTTTAAACACCAAAGTCAAGATCATATTTTTGCCATTATTTGATCTAATTTCCTGCTAAAAAAAAAAAACCTGAAGGTAATTTTCTAATGAATCATGCACAAAATTTAGCTGTTTTGATCACTTAGGAGCACACTGATGCTCATAGGAAAGCACTGAATAGTAAAGTCAAAGTTATAGCCTAGAATCAGTTTTTCTTACTTAAATTTTTTATGATCTTTGGATGAAGCTATAGAGTGGAAATTTGATTTATGTTATATAAATCCAGAAATACAGTGAGTTTCAAAGTTTTTAATCAAGAGACCAAAAGTATCATAAAAGATAGTGGCTCTCAACCTTTTCCTTTACTTATTGTAAAGTTGAACTTCTTGTAAAGTTTGCTTTCCTCATGCAACCAAATAGCTGTTTTGGTTCCAGGATTCATATCTATATAGTATACCCATCCAAAAACAAGTAAGCATTTTTCTTAGAATTCCTAGCTAGATCTCTCTTTGTGTTATTTCTTTTTATGCGGTTTAGAAACTGAATTACCAGATGTAGATGCTGATTTGGGACAAAGGCATGTTATTCTTTGAATAATTGAATCACTGGTCCTTAGTACTGGAATTTACTCTTAAGCTTAGAACTGGAAGGTTTCAGCCTCCAGATAACCTAGAGTGTTTAAGCTTCCACTGTTGACTGAGCCACTCCCACTAGCTCCCTCTGAACTCAGACTCTTCAGACTGCTTCTGTGTCTCTGTGAGCTCTCACTGCCCCATTCTGCCTGCTATAACTGACTCTTCTATAACTGACTGACCCTTTACTGACTGACTCTGTAATTGACTTGTAACTACTCACTGCTGAAACTGATTTCTTCTTTCTCTCTTGAGAGTTGGGCTGACTCACTCTGCTAACTCTTCCTCTGATTAGTCACTTTGTCTGCCATTCACTCTGACTCATCTCAGAAGACACTTACTCTGAGCTCTGCTTCCACATTTTGTTTTTCTTAGGAATTAAAGGGATTAAAGGCATTGGACCGCCAATGCCTTCTGCATTACTGGGATTAAAGGTATTTGCTACCACTGCTTTACTGGGATTAAAGGTGTGTACCAACATTCTTAACATTCTCTCTACATTCCATCCAGACCACACAGGGCTCTGAATGTAGACCTCTGGAATATAGACCCTTCCTAGCTTTCACACAGGTTTATTCCTCTACATATCTTACATTATCCGGCCAGTCCAGAAAAATCAAGAAGGGGAAGCAAAGGTGATTGTACTGAGCTGAAACCTACACTTAAGACTGCTGTTCCAGAAATCTTGGATAGAATTTACAAGAATGTTATGAGCAAGGTTCAAGAGATGAATTATATTCAGAAAACTCCATTCAAAATAGTGTATGATTATAGACTAGAACAAATCAGAAAAGGATATGATGCTCCTCATTGTAATCTGTTACTCTTTAAAAAGGTGAAGTCTCTGCTAGGAGGGAATGTCCATAAGATGCTGTCTGGTGAGGCCCCACTGTCTCCTCAGACACACCGATTCATGAATGTCTGCTTCTACTGCCCCATTGGTCAGGGCTAGGAACTGACAGAATTGTGTAGTGCTGGGACAGTATTGAAGTTACTGACTTACTAAAGCTCTGAGCTAAGAGCCCACCCATATGTAGAGGAATAGGCCTGTGTGAAAGCTAGGAAGGGTCTATATTCCAAGGATCTACATTCAGAGGCCTGTGTAGAATGTAGACCCTGAAATATAGAGCCTCCATACCTTTCACACAGGCCTATCCCTCTACAATGTGACCCAGGTGATGAGTTCTGAGTCACTTGCCCAAGGCCAATGGGAGTATCATGAGTGGCTTGGGTCTGTATCACCCAAATCAATCAAGAGATAGAGGACATGAGAAGGTTCTGTTTTATAAGGCTCTCTCAGTGCCCAACATTGATACTTGTGTTCAATCTCCTCTTAAGTGCATGCCCTAGAAACTAACAAATGTCAAATTTAAATTATAGCTGTCCTTGCCTACACTTCCTGTATGTAAAATAGAATCCACACCAATCTCCAACTTGTTATGATGATTAAATGGGGAAGAACACAAATCTTAGCAGACATAAATACTGTATAAATATTTTCTTTCCTCACCCTTCCTTTCTCTCAAGTTGCTTCAAATGACTTCCATTTTTTGGTTCCTGTAATTACCTAAGATAATTATCTAACAAGCCTGATCTTTTTAACTAGACTCTGATTTATATTCCCCGTGCACAGTGATGAGAGAATCAGCTGCTCTTCATGAACTCAAACAGCACTGTACCTCCAACTGTGGGACCTTTGTCAGTGACACCCCTATTACCCTCGACATCATTTTCCTCACCACCAGCAACAGCAGACATCATCACGCTTGCAGTTTCCTTTGTGTGACTAAGAATCTACATGCAGCTCCCTGTTTCAGTCTGGAGCTGGGGTATAATGGGAGAAGGCAAGCCAGCTTCTCCAGTAGCCCCTTGCCCAAAAGAAGGTTTGTCATCCAGAACATAGAATACAAGTGGGAAGGGGAAAATAAAGAGCAAAATGCCAAAGATTGGTTATAGCAAAAATTCTGACATCACAGAGTGTTTATAAATATACTTTCTGGGTCTGGAGAGATGGTCCAGCTGTTGAAAGTACTTTTTACTCTTGCAGAGGATCTTGGTTTAGTTTCTAATACCCACATGATGCTCACGACTATCTACATCAGTTTCAAAGAATCTCATGTCCTCTTCTAGCTTTGACAGGCACTAGGCAACTTACACAGTGCACTTACATGCAGCAGGCAAAATTACATATATATATATATATATATATATATATATATATAAATATATTTTAAAAACTTTACCTTCCAGGAGGATATAAATATCTGTGGAAGAAAAATTCTACTGTAAGTTCAGGAAAGCACATCTGAGACTGTTGAGCCATAGTTCTCTACATGGATCTTTTTAGTTGCCATCGGCCTAGGCCTGGACACTTCCAGTGAATCAACCAAGCCCAGCCTTTCCATACTCATATTCCTATTCTCATTTGCTCTGGCTAGAGAAGAGGAAGGGGTGAGTGGAGAGAGCAGTTGGCAATACCAACAGCAGCAGACAGTGCCCACCTTGTTTAAACAGGGCCAGCTGAAGGTGTTTCAGTTCAAGGTGAATTTTGCTAAATTATCCCCTATGAAATTATACATTCCAGCTTTAATATTTCAAACCCCTGATTGATTGCTCAAGTTCGAGTTGTGATAACAGTGGTTGGTGTTCTTCAAGAGGCTGAAAATGTCAGCTCTTGGGAAAAATGACAGTTCTCTGAGAAACAATCAGGTTTACTGCACATCTCTCAACAATAGGAAGATTGTGGCTGGGCTTACAAAATTACCTGTGATGGCCTTTTCCTGCAGCACAAATGGTCCTTTACTACTAGCTGGAGATGCTGTGACTAGAAAGGAGACATTTAATTTTCACTTTCTGTTGATTCTCGTTATCTTTTACCATTCACCTTAATCATAAAGGAGATTTGCTTGAAAATACTTCCTTCTTTTTGCACCTCACTGCCCCCTGCCAAAAAAAAAGCAGAGAATTGAATAAAATGACCATCTAGGCACCCTTTGCCCTCTTGTAATTCTATGATGCTAGAATTCCTGATCTGGAAAGTGTCAAAAATGTATAAGACAATGCCATTTCGGACACATATGAAATTGGCCAATGTTGATGGCCAGAACCAGAGTGAAGGAAGATGTGGTAGCAATGGAGGAAGTACTTCTGACAGTAATAACAGGGAGAACTCTACCCTGACTGCCATAGACAGGTTCTTAAGCCACTCCAGGAGCCACTTAAGTTCAATTTTCAGACAGCTTAATGAAGAAGCCCATTGGAGGTGAAAAGGATTTTCATAAATGGACAGTCAAGCATTGGCGATATTGTTAGAGCTGGGGTAATACTGGGTATTTCTCTGTCAAGAGAACAGCTTCCGATGCTTTTCATTGGAAATTGAAAATGAAAACTTAAAAATGAGCAAGGGTAGTGTTGAAGGCACCCTTTCTGAGCAGTTGGAAAACAGGGTTTAAACTCAAGACTTTCGGGTCCCACATAAGGATAATTTCTTTGAAATTTACTTGACTTACCTGACTCCCCCCAAATTCCAAAGAAGTAATGATTAATTTCTTTTAAACTTTTGAATTTTTAAGTGTTAATGAACTTTGGGGTTTTTGTTGTTTTGCTTTTGTTTTGCTTATTAGGGTAAGGTTAGTATTTATCTCTCCAGCACAGAGGCCACCTCCATGTTACAGAGGTGACAGTCATACATGGGGCCATAGGGAGCATACTTTAAGTTAGTATGATGAATGGGCCTTTGTTTCAAATGTTAGAAGCAAGATGATCTTACCACATGATAACTTAACACAAGGACAGATTTTCCTACCCAAATGATGAGAATAAATTTAATAATAAAAACAAAGCAAAAGAAATTACTGCTCATCTGAGTCTAAGGAAACTTTCCTGCCATCTGCTACTGCTAGCATTTTATGCTGCCATATTCATTTGCTTTATTCCAAAGCCCAGAACCACAGCGCTCCTCATTTTGAGTAAGCTACTAGGCAGGAGCACAAAGCAGTTGGAAGAATGGGAGTGAATGCAAGGATCACTTCCCTGTCTCCAGAGTTAGTATGCCATCTTTTCCAGCAGGGGAGCTAGCAGTGTAAGAACCAAAGATGGACTCCTCAGGGAAACCATCACAAACACGAAGAGCAAAAGGAAACCAAGAAATGTGGGCCATCGAGGAGAAATGCTTGTCCATGCCAATATTCCGCTTCCCTCCCTTCAGTGTCATGCAACTCAATACACAGAGGTGCTCAAGACCAAAGACTGTGACGGAGTGTGTCCACCCAGAGAAAGGAACACATCATCAGCAAACACTTGGCTGGAGCAATGAAGAAGCCCATTGGAGGTGAAAAGGATTTTCATAAATGGACAGTCAAGCATTGGTGTTAGTGTTAGAGCTGGGGTGTTATTGGATATTTCTCTGTCAAGAGAACAGCTGAGGAAACAAGGCACATAAGTGATCATGGGTTTGGGTAGTTCTCATCAAACAAGCAACTAGAAAAGTACAATTAAGTAAGCTATGAGTGAAGAGCAGCATGTCCATTTATCCACCATGCTCAGGGAGTCAGTTTGTTTGGAGTCTGTTTCCTGGCAAAGAGGAAGAGAACCAACAAGATCACAGTATCCTCAGAGGGAGAATAAGGAGGCTAAGAGGGAGAAATAGAGTCTCCCCCCCCCCCCGCCCCGTGCCAAGAAAGATAATTTAGGTACTTATGAACGCTCTCTGAGCTCCCTATAAAAGCTTAACTCTTGACTGTGGTTCTTAGCAGACAACTTTCAACACAGAGAAGGCATGATAGATCAATATTGCTAACTACTGAGTAGTGGCCACTCAAGGGCATAGCAGGCTTTCTTCAACTTGTGCTTCAACTTGTGCTCAGGAAAGAACTAAACCAACTGGAGAACGATTGAAGAGGTAGGACAACCATAGCACCATGCACTGTACCTACTCGTGGCCTGCAACTGTGCCTGTTGATCCCGTTTCCTTCTTCTGTAATTATCTCCCCCACTCCTATTCAGGGACTGCCTTACTGTCAGGGAAGACAAACATTCAGTGGTTCTGTGAACCAACAATTATCCAGTTCCTTCTTAGATCCAGGCTCATTCACATGTACTTCATATCTTTTAATTCCTCTCAATTATTCTCATATCCCATATGAAATCAAGTTCAGAGGGTTTAAAGGACTTGTACAGAATCACCTGGTCATATTAAGTGGAGATATCAGTCCTTAGTTGCAGGCAAATTGGCTAGAACATTTAAATATTTTTTTAAAACTATATCATACAGTCCTCCTTTTATTTGCCCAATTTGGATTACAAAGGATAAACCATTCATTATTTAAAACACATTTTGACCATATAGTACCTTGTATGATTTGGAAAGATACTTCAGAATAAGAGATTTATTCAGACAGAAGGAAGAAAAAATGCTAAAATACAAAATAAATCAGTTGGCACCATATGAATTTGAGTCATGTGCAGTGGACAGAAAGAAAGGGATTTTACTACCCAGTGCTGACTAGCTGGAGATGCTCCCAAGAGCAAATAGTGTTTTGAATCTGTTCTGAAAACTGTTGTGGAAGTTTATCCTTAGTTATATTTAAAATAATTGTTTTTGTGCATTGTTGGGAAAAGGGCTGCATAGACCTTGGCATTTTGTATTGTCTGCAGGTGTTGGATTTCTGTGGGGGAGGTTTGATTGCTTATGATCTGCATCTGAGGAGTTCTGAATGAATAAAAACACCTGAACTCAGATGCTCAGGGTTCCATTGTCCAGTCTGGCACTGGCCATGACAGTGGATCTTTCTGTAGAGGTCTGGCAGGGATTCCAAGTATAAGAATGCCTCCTTGTCTTTTTTGGTGAGCCACCACAACAACATACAACTACAGAAGACCAGTAATTCAATCTTATAAAAAGTGTATGTTGCACTAAACCAGAGTCTTTTTAAAATCCACCTCAAATGTTATTTTTAATAATCAAGGTTGTTTACAGAAGGCAAAGATGACTTCTGAGCAAAACAAAGTTTCTGATTTGATAATCATCAATCTTCATCTGTAGAAAAGGATAAATAATACCTTAAGTCTTTGAGTGCTTACTGGATGCCAGATATTATATTAATTCATTGAATCCTGACAAAACATTCTATGATAGATATTAGTATTTCTACCCCAATTTTAAATGACAAAATAATATACAGTTAGTCAAGATACAATATGTTTGAAACAGTAAGGGCAGGGTTAAAACCCTGATCATATACTATTCATGTGCTCCCACTAATTGCAGGTTATCCTGACAAACTGCCATGGCAGGGGTGAGATTAGGAACTCTGAATGATCTACTCTACTGACAGGGCCAGAGGGAAGCTATGAGATCTAACAAAGACAAAGAACTTGTCATTCACTGAGTGCATAAATGATTATATTTTGAAGGTAAAAAAAAAAAAATGTTTGTGTGATGTATGTCATGTTGTGAATTAAATATAAGTTCTCATGAATACTAAGTAAGTGCATCTCCAACCCCAAGGGAGCTGATTTTTTAAATATATTTGTAAGTACTAATTGTGCAAAACAATGAGTTTGATTGTATTGATACAAACACAACTCTCACCTCAAAAGGAAAGTAAGATAGTTTATTCTGGAGCTAACTGAGTGACCACGGCCTGGAAACATAGGTTTGTGTTGCCTCAAATATCATGTTCTAATGTGGCAACCGCTTAAAGAAGTTTTTAAAGAACAAAGAAAGCCACAAATCAAGGCAGCCTAAGATAATTTGACTCTGGACCTGCAATCTTCCTAGCTCTCTCTAATCACAGAGGTTATCATCAGTCAATCAGCCTTATCGAATCTTAAGTACAGGTACACACTTGTGTGTGTAGGAGGGTAGTATACAATTATAACGATTTTATGTATGTTACAATGCCCTTTTTCACAGTTTATCATATTCACCTATACTGCTCCCCTCCCCTTGGCCCCCTTTCCCTCCTCTCACTGGTCCTCCTAGCACTTGCCAAACAATGAAGGGCATCATGTTTTAGTAAACTACCTGAATGACTAGGACATTGAAAGAGGAGAGACTGTTCATCTGTGTTGTCCCTCTGGCAAATGACTCCATTCGCAGAGAAGGGGTCCTCAAATCTGAAAATGTGTTTATTCCAGCCCACTAGCAGTGTTCAGTTCCTCGAGAGATGAGGGTAGTGGTTCTCAACCCTCCTAATGCTGCGACCCTTTGAAACAGTGTCTCATGTTGTGATGACCTCCAATGATAAAATTATTTTCATTGCTGCTCATAGCTGTAATTTTGCTACTGTAATGAGTCATAATGTAAATATCTGATATGCAGATGGTCTTAGGTGACCCCTGTGAAAGGATTGTTTGACCCCCAAAATGGATAGAGAACCACAGGTCAAGAACAGCTCTTCCAGGGGGTAGTCCTAAGGACACTGTTGTAAGGGCTTCTCCTCTTTATAATTCTTCTTGGACTTAATCCTGCAGTGTAACCTTTGAGGGCTCACATTTAAGGAGCTAGATTGACTAACTTGACAAAAGGAAAGAGAAGTGTAGGAGAAAACTGGATAAGGCCTGAGACCTGCGTGGACATACTCAGAGATGGACCTGCCTGGGCATGCCCAGGGAGCAGCAGCTTCAGTCCAGCAGCCAATGGGACTCTGGGCCAGGTGGAGGGTATAAGAGCCCCCTCACCCACCCACTATAATAAAGTGAGTCAGCCTTTGGCCATTCACCTGACTCCTGGAGCCTGTGTGTCCTGGTTCCATGCCAACTCTATCCCCCACCTGAAGGGTCCTGTAGATGGGTACAAGCAACAGAGAAGAGCCTATACAGATGTCTTATAAATGTCTCCCCATGCGAGCACTGACAACCCATCTTGGGAATGATGTCCATGACTAGTTCTATAAGAAGAAAGGCATCTGCATGGGCATCTCAGACTATGATTCAGCAAGATGCATCCCAAATTCTTGTTAAATGCTCAGCCTCCCTAGTAATGTAATCTCTCACAGTGTTCTTTCTTTCTGTTTCTTCTGTTCTCCCACCAACAGAATTCATGTCTCCCAGCGTAGCTGCATCAGTCTAAAATTTCCTGTCAGCAATTTTCAGAGGCTCTTTTTGTTCCTTTTCTATAGCCTTGTTTATCCCTAATGGTCTCTTGGTATTCTTTCAGATGCTCTGGTTTACAAGGCAATGGTAGCACTTCTGGAATCTCAGGACTGAGTTTACACAGTGTGGGAAGCAGAGGTGCCTCCCCTCCCCCAGTGAATGAAATCCTGAGCAAATACTTGCTTCAGATACAGGATGGCTGAGGACTCCATAGCTTCAGACTCTGGGGGAGATGGCAAAGCCTTTCCTTTTGGATGTGTGTATGTTGATAGTGTGTGAAGAAAATGTCCACCACAGCTCCCCCCACCCTGATGTTTTTGGCCTGAACACCACTCCCCTACAGAGATTGTTTCTACTGAAATTAGCTAAACCTGCCTCCTTGATCCAGCTGTATATCATAAACCCTGCCTCCTTGTTTAGCTGTACCTAGTAACCTCCCACCCCCATTCAACTCTACATAGTAAACAGCTGAGCTTACAAGGTGCTGAAATTTCTCGGAGTTCCCAGTCTACCCGATCCCAACTTTTCTCTGTCTTTCCACCTGTCTTTTCTTCATTCCCTCATTGCTCCATTCAGGCCCATCCCTGCAGCCATGCTGGGTGTAGCAATAGACAGGTTCTCAGCACAGAAGAGCTGAGTTCTCAGCACTAAGTGCTGATGGTATGAACAGCAACTCACTTAAATTTTTATGACAAACTCATGACTCACTTTGTTTTATTTTACAGAAATGGAAACACAGATAACCCCGGTTATTTATCCCCAATCACAAATCAGGTATGTGTACCACAGGTCTCTGAGCCATACAGCTTAGCTTCAGAACTTGTGAGTTCAATCAGTAGGCTGTTTTTCCACCAATATGTTTATACTGAATCTAAACACCGCTGACTGTAACTTTAACTCATCCACACTCTGGTACCAACTCACTATTATAAAATGAAAGTTAGGACAAGAACATTTCCCAAAAGATCAAAGTAATAGCAGAAATATTGAGTTAATGGTATTTTGTATTCCTCCTAGTTTTAACAACAGCCTTTGAACGTGGTACAATTGACCCCATTTGCAGAAAACTACCTGGTTGGGATCAGCCTGATTGCTGAAGATCCTTAGAAGGCTGATAGAGATCTGAACACAGGTCTGCTCTACCCAGAGGCCACTTCCCTCTCACTATGCCTTGGCCTTGATCCTGACCCCGTGTACTCGGTCAGCCTGGGAAGCACAAGCAGGATCACTGTTTTAGAGTTCCTAAGAGTCAAGGAAGGGAGCATTGGTTAGAGTTAGACATAATAACCTCTAGGTTGTAGGAAAACATGGAGTCTAAAAGTTCAGAGGAAAAGGTAGGCGTGATTCAAGATGAGACCTGTAAGAGTTAAAACAGCTAAAAGAGGAAGTTCCACAGACAAGAGTTGCATCTTGATAATAACGACATTGGAGAAGAAGGATGGAAACACTTTCCCAAAAATCTATGGTGAGTTCTGTAATCTAAGACTGTTAGAAGGAATGCCTGAAGTAATGGCGGGAGGCACGTATAACTGCAGTGCAAGGGATCCTAGAAACAATGAAGCACAGACGCCACTGAGGCTTACAGTGATAGTGTGAGGGCTGGGGTGGGGTGGGGTGTCTTCACACTGAGCTCAAACCAGGAAGAAGAATGAGGAACAGACGGCCTGCTGCCAGGGAGTTGGGGGGGGGGGGTTGGCAAACGGTGTCATATTGAAAACTACCCAAGGACAACTCAACTCTGTATTGCTCTCTCTATCCTGGAAAGTGGTCTTCAAGCTGCAGAGGTTAGAACAAACATGGTCAGTAGGAAATTGAAACCAGAGATAGGGAAGAGGACAGTGAGAAACACCACGCTTCTTTAAATGAGTTCAAGAGCACAGACCCAGGTCAAAGACATCCGGAGGGCAGGTAGGGAATGTGGAGCCCCTGCCCAGAGGGCTAAATGGTTGGGGAGAGCCTGGGAGGACAAGCGAGGACCAGAACAAGCTTCGAGGTTTTACAAACATGGAACAGGTGGGTTTTAGGATTTATTAACTATATAAAAAAATGGGTTCTGTTGTGAAACTATCATATATGCATAAAGTGTACCTTGATTATATTCACACCCGAAAGGTGTCTGTTTTTAAAGTTGCAAGGTATCAATGCCTGGGGAAAAAAGTAAAACATAAATATCTTATACTAATTAAAAGACTACTATTAAATTGAATAATTGTAGCATGTTGATTCTTATTAAATATGTATTACTGAACTATGCTGGTTTCTTATTAAGAAGTGGAAATGGGAAGTCAACATAGGCTCCTGGACCCAGATTTCAAGAGTCCATTGTCAAACACCTCCTAAGTACAATGTGGATACACGTGGATGGAATACCTTGTGCACTGAAGAGGTTTGCTAACTACTTCAATGTCGAGAGACACATTACATGAATGCCATTCTATGTATCATACAATGCTGTATCCCAGTAGCCCTAGCATCTTGCTCTGGGGAGTAACCCTATCTACTGGACATATTTTCATGACTTACATAGGTGGGTAGAAACCAGGCATGTGACATTTTGATGCAGCTTTTTGAACAACAACTTGGCAGCCCTGAAATAAATTGATTTTAAAGAAATCTTTAGGATAGCAGTTGGCTAAAGTACACGTAAACTACATGGCTGAGCTTAATCCCATTCCTGAGTGAATTTCAGAAGTGCAGTAAATTCCAGCCTAGTGATGGGCCAAGACTCTAAGATATTCACTGTTCACATTTCTAGGAAATCAAAATTTAGGTATGTAAATGTTTTTTGGAAAAAAATAAGATAATTTTATTAAGAGCCAATTAAAATAACCACATCAATATAACTGCGTCAAAACCTTTTCTCCCAATGTAATTCCTATGTTTTTATCAGTGTGGAACTCCATAGCAGTAAGGGTCGATCTGTTTAGCTCATGACCACAAGTTCACTTCCCAGGTTGACGGTAACTCATTTTGCTTCTATGGTTTGTGAGGATAGAAAGAGAGAGATGTTGCTGGCTTTGGGGGTTTTGTTAGATAGCTCTCCACCAAGCAGATGGTGTCTCCTGAATACAGAAAATACTTGTAAAGATTGCATGTCATCCCACATTCTTCACTTATAAGGCACAGAAATAGACACTGGCTAAAATGGCAAGAAAGGACTTCATCCGAAGAGAATGGGGTAGAGCACGTGATCAGAGAAATGACGAGTACACAGGATGGAATCCTCCCGTTCTCCCAGGATGTAACTAGAGAGCTCACAGCCTGCCTCTGCAGTGGCTATGATGGCTACAGTCTACGAGACATCTGTCTCTTAGTGTTTCTGCTCGACTCTCAAAGCTTGCTTCAGGCACCATCCCAGGGATCAGGGCTGCTAGGGTCACACAACCGACCAACAGCCAGCCACATGGGTACATGAAAGGAAAAAACAGTTTCTCCAGAAAAGAAAAACCTAGTTGTATTATCATCACAATTAATTAAAAGAATTCCTAGGAAATAAATTACATATATACATCTGTATATATGATTTTGCACCATGTCCTTCATCTTAATGAAGCTGACTGCAAACTCAGTAAGGTTTTATATATTGACTATTGATAACACTCTATTGTCAAAGCCTGGGAAGAGATTGCTAAGTGAACTTAGATCCTATCTCCTTCACTTTTGTCTTCAACTCTTAGTTTTCCATTTCAGGAATCTGTAAAGTCTTTGCAGCAATCACTTTTCCCTCTCTTCTATCATCCGTTCTATACAAAGACCTGGGACCCTGGAAACCCACTTTACCCGAATCTCCTACCAGCTGGTTTCCAGTTAGACTCTGCCAAGGGACAGCCTTGAAATTGTGGTGTGACAGGAGTGGACAAGCAGCTTTCTTCCTAAAGGCATTCTCTCAGCATCCCTCCAGCCTCAGGTGCAGCTCATATCCAGTGTTTTGGGGTACTATCAGCATATTCATTAAGACACTTCTTGAGCCAAGCAGTGGTGGTGCACGCCTTTAATCTCAGCACTCGGGAAGCTGTGAGTTCAAGGCCAGCCTGGTCTACAGAGTGAGTTCCAGGACAGCCAGAGTTACAACAGAGAAACCCTGACTCAAAAAAAGAAAAAAGAAAAAGAAAAGAGACACTTCTTGAGCTCACTTGCTAAGATGCAGCATGTCTATACATTAGCACATCCTCAATGGCTCCTGTATCAATCAGGTGGAGGCTCTTCAGAGGTTTCAGTACCTGTAGCTCATGTCCCATGGCAGGACCACTGTTTCCTTGCCCATGGTGCCTCTGACATGGTGCCTGCTCTGCACTAGACGACCACTCTTGTTGTTCTGGGCTCTGGTACATGCTTTCCTATTCATTCTTCATTTCCAGTGATGACAGCTTCCCTCAGAAGTTATCATCCCCTAATTGCTTACTGTTTGACTCTTCAAGACCTCTGTCTTTCTGTAATCTATATTTTTTAAATCCCTATATTAACTTTTCCCTTGTGGAATATTAAGAATGTTTCCATTTTCCCATCTGAACACTGAAAGGCCCAAATGCTAAAAATCTAGAGCGCATCCAGAAGAGTTCAATACCATGACATCTTTGAATTGTACATCTTGGAAAATTAGATTGGGTGGTTATGAGCTTCACCTACCTGACGATCTTTCATCTGAAAAGAGGTTATATTAATCCTGCATTTCCTGCTGAACACATGTTTCAAGAAAGCAGATTTCAGCTCAAAATAATGTCACTGTAAGACTTGGATTGCCTACAATGCAATATGCTGTCCTCCTTCTGCTTAGGGGTAATCAAGCAGAATATGGCTTTCCATCCCTCAGAGACACTGGAATACAGTATTGTTACAGCAGACTGATAATCAGGACAAATCAACTCTCAGAGACCAAATCCCTCTGAAAAGCCTATGGACTGTGATTACAAATTTGGCCGTTTTCATTTGAAGCTGCAAGACAAAGTTGTGACATCACAAAGAGTGACAATTACCCTCTAGAGTCTACCTTGGCCCTAGAGTCATTTAAAACAATGGTCTCATTCACCTTGGTACCATTTTGCACCCAGCTGAAAGCTGGCTCCCTTTAGTGGAAAATTTTTCCTCAGTTGTCCCTCAGTGATTCCACCGGGTCTTTCTGTACACATGGGATTTATGTCCAGAGGACCTTCGAAGGCAACAACAAAAAACTGGCTAAACCTTGAAATAATGGAATGCAAGGGCGTACTGTTTGAAGGAAATCATACTTCCCCTTGAGTCTTACTCGACAGATCAAGATCTCTGAATCTCTTCCTCCCAGGCTGAAGCTTCCCATCTCAGCCAAGGAGAAACAAGGGATGAGCAGTTAGGAGGCAACCAGAGAAGATTGGAAAACCTTAATGAGACTGTCCTCCTGGGAACAGTCTCCTGCCACCCTGGAAATCCCACCACCCTTCCCATTATTGCTGCAGCAGACAGTTAGTGACATCTGTACTTTCCCCACCTTCTGGTGTTCAGGATGTACGGGATGTTTCAGAACAGCTGTCCTCCATCCAGTTTCCTCTCTCAGACAAAGCTACCCTCAATTATGCTATAACAGTTATGGGATGGGGAGAAGCAAAATTCTTCAACCTTGCATTGTATTATTATTGATATTGTATTATTCATGTTTGGTTGGAAACCTTGGGATACAGAAGAAACACAATGGCTGATCTTAGATAACACTCCTGGATATAATGGAACAGAAACTACACTGAGTTTATTTTGACCTAGTCCTCTCTCCCATTCTGATCTCATAGTGTTAGGGCAAGCCGGGCAGACTTCTAAGAAACCACGAGACATACGTACCGCTGCAACACGCATGAGGCATTTATTAATAACCAGCGCACTCCAGGTCCCACCTATCCCACGCAGGAGATGAGCATGGCGGGCCCCCATCCCTTCCCCCCGGCCCTTTTATGGGGTTCAGGGGAAAGGGGTCTGTGGATGGGGGCTCATGCAGCTTTGATTGGAGACTCATTGGTTGGGAGTTTCACGCGCGTGCGGGATCCAGGGAGGCGTGGTCAACCTGTGCCCTTGGACTAGCCACCCTTGAGACAGGGTGGCGCCCGTGGCGCCTGGGAAGGAAGAATCCCTGCTGATAGGCGGTGGGGAGGAGGCTGGGGAGGCTGTTCCTGGGAAGACATCCCCCTTCCCCCATACACGACTGCTAGCAAGTCAGGTGGCTGTTCCTGGGAAGACATCCCCCCTTCCCGCATACGTGACTGCTAGCAAGTCAGGTGCATTCCTAGGTTTTATATTTCTTAAATCCTTTCAATAGTAGCAAAGGACACACACATCACCAGGGAGAAAACCATGGACTTCTGCATCTCAACACTTTACAAGTGAGGTTCACACTGGCATAGGATTCCAGCGAGCTGGTAAGTGTTTCTTTTGCTATCACAGCCTCCTACTGATAAGTTTTCTTTCTTATCTAGTTCTCCTTAATCTGTCCCAATATTCTCCCTATTTGTCTTAGTGTGTGGAGTGATTGCCAAGAAGACAACAGAAAATACCCTGGGAAATGTGCGCTAATCTGGTCTGCTCGAGGACAACTACACAACTCTATGACCACCTGTCCTGCTGTAAGAAAACAAAGATGCAGAGACTACATCACACGCAAGCCTGAAGCCTCAAATTCCAGTAACATCAAATAATCATCTTTTTCTAAATCCCTTGTACTCCTCAGGGCACATGTACACACGCACACACACACACACACACACACACACACACACACACACACAGGGTCTTCTTAATGAAAACTAGTTGATCAATTCCCAGACTGGAGTAAGACTGGGCAGGTGATGGTGTAATGGTGCTACAGAGGACAAAAGGACAAGAATTTAGAACACAGTTTTGCAGTGGGAGAGTGGGAATAGGGTGGCATAGCGCATAGGTAATCTTCTGGTAAATCCATGTAAATACCTGCTACAGGGCAGGGGGCCCTATCCACTTCCTCCAGCTCTGGAGATTTGAACAACCCAGTACCTGCAGATCGCTCTGGTCCCTGCCCCCCCCCATACACACACACTCCCATGGACTGCTTTTTTACTACCTCTCATAAATTATTCTCCTCCCTGCTCCTTTATGTCCCTCTACACTCCTACTCTCTGCCCACTTCCCCTCCAGTCTGAGGCAGCCACCTGGGGACCTTGCAATCCAGTAATTAACCAGGGCAGCTGCTAAACCAAACCAACTCTAGAGACCCACAGCTGGTAGAGCAGAGTCTTGCCTGGAAGAGGGGGAAGCTGTGGGGAGGCCTACTGAGTCTTCTCAGGTGGCCAGATGACGCCTAATTAGACCCCCTGCTCTAGAGGCGTCTCCAGATGGGCAAATGCCTGGGAGCCTTAGGGAGCCAGCAGGACACTGAGAAGTCACAGTGTGCTCCTTCCTTTCCAGCTGCTTCTGGGACTGCAGGAGAAGACAACAAAAATAAGAATTGGTGACTGCAGTCAAGGGGACTTACCCTTCCCTGCCAGAAGGGGAGATGGTCTGTTCTCAGACAGGGCAGCCAGCTCCCACTCACCCTGCTTCACTGGCTGTGAGATGTTGCAATGATTGTGTGTGTGTGTGTGTGTGTGTGTGTGTGTGTGTGTGTGTGTGTGTGTTATGCTACCAGAGAAGTGAGTGTTGGGAACACTTTTTCTAAATCTAAACAATGCACACCATGAGTTCTCAGAAGATAAACTTTATTCAGAAGGAAACTATGAAACACGTGGAAATGTATGGGTCTCAGTCTTTCCATCTCCATTGCCTGCCAAACTGACCTACGAATGGTAACAGAGAGGAAAGGCAAGCAGCCAATGATTTAATTGCAACAGGCTTCTGTTTTGGGGAACCAAACAGTAAAGGACATGGGGGAGCTTGGAAGGAGCAGACCTTATATTTCAGAATATGACTAAGGTCTTCAAGAGAGCCCTGTGGCTCTGCTAATCAACCCAGCACTAACACCCTAACATTACTCACTTCCCCCAAAGTAGACATGCCTTCAGTTAAAACCAGTCAGATGAGGTGGGGGTGGGTGGAGAGCAGAATCTTATAGTATGAAAGTGCTCTGCAACCTTCCAAATCCTGGCATTGTTGAATAGCTCTTAGCTCGCTCAGTACACCTTTTGGGTATAAGAAGTAGTGATAATAAAGGCGACAAACATTGAAGAGATTGGACCTCGCGTAACTTCTGTGTCGCTGTGACCAAATGGCTGATTTTAAAAAAGCAACTTAAAAAAGGAAGAATTCATTTCATTTACAGTTAGTTAGCCCAGGGTTAATTAGCCTTATGGATTTGAGCATTAATATCGTGCCAGTGGGACAAAAAGGGCCAGGGACCTGGGGAGTAGGAATAGCCTTCCAAGTGGCACATCTTGGCACTTACTTGCTTCTTCAGGACCTCACTTCCTTAAATTCCAGAATCTCCCAAAATACAACACACAAGCTGTTTTAGGACATCCCACTTTCATATTCAAATCATTTCAATGTCTTTGACTGTTTCTTTTCCTGGGTTCCTAATTCTCTTTGTCTTTTGATGAGAGAACGGCATTTGTAGTGCTCAAGTTTTTGACTCAAATAGCCTACTGAGGAAAAATAAAGGTTAGGAAAGGTCAAGAAATCACTGCTCCCCTGACCTTTGCTCCTGCACTTGTCATGATTTGTAAGAGACCACAGGAATAGAGTAGCAGCCTGTGTCTCAACTGGTGGCCTCTTGCTTTAACTTGTACCCAGTGACCTCACAACAGATTTGGTTTGTCCTCATGGCCACCCTCTAGTTGGTAATGGCTGTTTTCTAACTTTTATGTGCTGAAAACCTTTCAGAAAAAAATTTAATAAGGTTGGGAAAACAAGAATAAAACTCACTTATTATAATCTTCCTTATTTACCCTGGTTATTAATGTCCCTTATTTGGGAGACCAATTTGGGGGACAGTCTGGGCTGTGTATGATTACATTTTTGGCCAGCAGAGGACTGAACTGGCAGGAAAACATCGTTGAGCAATCTCAGCCCTCTGTAGTTTCTAGAGGAGAACACATTTTCTGCAGGCTTTGGCTGATACAGCTGACAGTAATTGTTAATTCTCCAACAGCCATCTGCTGAAGCAGATCCCCCGGAAAGCTGGGGAACAGCGACATCTAGCAGCCCTTACTCAAAGTGTTTCAAAACTGGGCTCATTACTGACAGCCAGGTGAAAAATAAAAAAGAAAGAAAGAAAGAAAGAAAGAAAGAAAGAAAGAAAGAAAGAAAGAAAGAAAGAAAGAAAGAAAGAAAGAAAGAAGAAGGAAGGAAGGAAGGAAGGAAGGAAGGAAGGAAGGAAGGAAGGAAGGAAGGAAGGAAGGAAGGAAGGAAGGAAGGAAAGAAAGAAAAAATGAATAAATCAGTGAATAAATAAATAAATGAATAAATAAATAAATAAATAAATAAATAGCTACCACCATTATGACAGTGTCTGAGAAGTTTTTCACAGCATGGGGTCTTTCTACTTATCAGGAACTCTCTGAGTGTATTAAGCACCCATTTTGTAAAATCACAGCAACAGAGAGCATTTCATCTGGAAGATACCCTGGAGTCATACATTTATAATAGCAGATGAGGAAACTGATCCCCAGAAAAGAAGGGTAGATACCTTTTGAAGGCCACACAGCTAGCTTGTGGTTAATTACGGCTCAGAAAATAGAATGATTTTCCCCATGTCCATAATGAGAGCAGCCACTAACCACAGCCTCGCTAGGGATCAAGGCAGAAATAAGGCACAGAAATGAGAGCACCCATTGGGAACCAGAAAGAGTGAGACTATTTCTGAATCCATAATAATTCATGACCTCATCCATGAGGGATATGTTCCAAGACTCTCAGGGAATGCCTGAAATTGTGGATAGCACTGAATTCTGTGTATATATGCCTTTCTGTGTATACCTGCAGTCGGGTTTAACTTTAGAATAAGAAATATAAATGCTAAAGTAAGAGTTTGACAAAAATAACCATGACATTTAAAAATAATATCAATATACTGTAATAATGATGGCAGTATTACTACCTTTGAGGCACAATGCCCCATCTGATAAACAAGGTGGCTACAAAGTAACTGATGAAGGCAGAAGCGTTTTCAGCATGAATATTCTGACCAGGGAATGGCTTGTGGTACTGATAAAACGGAAAGTAATGGTATAAGATTTCATCGCATTCCACACTATGCCATGTAATTTAACTTAAGAACTGTTCATTTCTGGAATTTTCCATTTAATATTTTCGGACTATCATTGACGTTGAATAACTGACTCTAGGGAGGGTATAACCATGTTTGAAGGGTAGTGTGTGGGTTGAACAAAAGGGCAGTTTTTGTTCTGTGTCTATATGCAAGCACACACCATGACCAGCTCAGAGTTCTTCACAATGGACTTACCTTAGTTTGTCCAGGCTAGCATAGCAAAGAGCAACAGCTATGGGGCTAGTTCAAGATTGAGGAAAGACACAAATCCCATTCATGAGAGTGGAATGTCATGATTTAATCACTTTCCCCAGCTCCCACTCCCTAACACCATCATGTTAGATATAAGCATAGAAATTTCAGGGCCACCAACATTCACTAGTCCAGCTTCTCTGTGGTCTCACTACTCACATTTCTTCCACAAAGGATACATATTATAGCTTTTGAGAAACAGAGGCTTTCTTTTTATCTTCTCAGAAGGCTCTTCAGAACATCAACTTCAAATACATCCAACTCTATTTCTCTAACTCAGTGGGGAAATATCATGTATACTCCACCCATCAGAGCTGAAATGAACCTTAGGGAGGATTTCAGGTATAGGACACATCCCTGAAAATGTGTTTGAACCGCCAGAGGAGACATTAAAAATATGGGCACATGGCCCCAGCTCCAACCCAATTAAATCAAAATCTCCAACACAGGGATTGGGCATCAGTATTTTTTAAGTCCCTTGAGAGATTCCATTATATTCCATTCTAGCCTAACTTGCCTCTTAAAGCGGAGAAAGCTGAGGCTCGGATAGACAAAGTGGTTTGCCCAGTAGTATGCGGAGAGGAATGGCAGAATGGAGACTTTCCCCACAGAGCCATACGTACCGTCGTCTTTGTTTGTATGTCTCATAGGTAAGCAGCCTGATAGCCAGGTGAGTGATTGTCACCACATAGCCTGAGACAGAGGCACCTTGAATATGTCAGTATGAAGGAAGCATCCTGACCATTAGACTGGACATTTTGCAACCTGGAAGAAGATAGACTAACAGAGTTTTATGGAAAAGGAAATTTGGTCCACATTAATGACAGTTCTTTTCAACTACAGGTTCTGGAATTGAAGAAGTAGCTACAAAATAGGTTTCTGGACAACTGCAAGCCTACCATGATTCAAATTCTGTTGATTACCTTCTTGGTGGACGACGGTGGATTTTTTTAATAGCCTAGTCATACCTACTTTGTAGAGGAATATTTAATCTTTTAATCCAGCAACATGGCTGCTCTACGGTAGAAAGTATATTAATATACTCCTTTAATTCCAATGTAGCACACTCCTTTAAACTCCATTCAGAAGGCAGTGATGATGACACACGCCTTTAATCCCAGGAGTGTGGAAGTAGACAGGAAGCAGGCATAGTTCAGAGTTCAGAGAAGGAAGCAAGGTAGAAGCAGAGTGTGGAAGCAGAGCTCAGAGGGAAAGTGAAGTGGAAGCAGATGGGAAGCAGACAAGAGGCAGAACTCAGAGAGAAGTGGAGGAGTAGGAAGTTTGAGTGCAGTCAGCTCACAGACAGACAGTTCAGAAGGAGCAGCTGAGAAGAGCAGAGCCAAACCAGAATAAGCTAAGAGAGAGAGAGCAGAGAGTCAGAAACAGATGGTTTATGATTTACAGTTTGGAGTTCAGAAGACAGCTAGCCAGAATGAGCTCACTCAGCAGCAAGTCTTGGAGGCTGAAACATTCTAGGTTTAAGTTTGAAAATTAGATTGCACAGAGCCTGAGGCCTTCTAGGTCCAGGCTTGTAGCTTTAAGATTAGATTGTAAGAAATAATAATAAATCAACATCTATGGCTACACTGCTTCCTTTGTATGCAGTCCCCCTACTAAATAACCACATTTCCCTGTAGACATGGTCAGTAGGAAGGAGGACAGTATACAAGTTCTGGCTGTGGAACAGGACTTCCTTAAAACTCCCCTCCTTCTTTATCCCACAGATCTTTGTTTGAGAACTGGTCCACATCTGGAAATGCAATGGCAATGTGACTATCTGTTATGGTGGTCATATTCTGCCGCGGACTGACCCAGCTGGGTCCCCTAAGTCCGGGGAGAATCAGGAATCTGGTACTCAGGTGGGCAAGGAGTCAGCGAAGTGACAGACACAGACACAAGAATGTGTTGAATCTGAGTGTAATTTGCAGCAGTGAGCATCAGACTTATATATTATTTTTAATACAGGGAAACATAATCATACAAGAATGTGAATAGTGCCAAATATGTCAGGCCTCTTTTGTGAATTGTCTCAAAATACATACGTCAGGCCTCTTTCAGGGAAATGCGGTTAAAGGATACAATATGTGAGAACAGATCGTACCTTACAATGTGTAAGACAATGTGGTTACTGTTGGCATACAATGTGGTTACGGTTGGCATATCAGTAAGTATACTGTGGTTAATAATATTTTAGAAGCCAGTTACTGTACTGGTTTGTAACAGAGGGTATCTACTTTTTGAAACTGAGATCAGGATCAAAGTCAGGAGTTACAGTTTCAGGGGCTTTTGGAGTTTGCTCGACATCTTTCACATCCATCTTAGGTGGGTGGACACTGGAGAGCATTGCAGCCACGCTCCACAGAATAGAATAAAGAGAAGGAAAATGATAGCTGTCAGACCATAGCCAACAATCGTAACTAGGGCATGACAGGAAAACATCCTTCTGTTACTAGGGGCACCAGCCAGGCTTTCCAGGAGACCAACTTCCTTGAAGCTTTAACCTCTATCCACGGAGCAGTTTATCCCTGTCACGCGGACTCCACTGGAGTTGGCGGGGCAGTATTCACTAGAGTAGAAGTCCCATCCCCCACCCCAACCCTGAACAGAGGAGCCTTATCTAGGCTGTGCATTTATTTCTCCTCTAGGATCATCTTGAGCAACATCTGTGCAGTGATCCCTACGGGTCACCTGGGTCTGATGAGGACCCAAGTGCCGGGTGCCGGGTCCCTGTGATCAGTCAGCTCCAGTACCTTTAGGTCATTCTCCTGTAGTCTCTAGAATCCCTTTGTCTCCCTGAGTATACCAAGACAAGCCATCCTATCCTATCCTATCCTACCTGTTGAGAAGATCAGATCAGGAATGTGATACACTATCATCAATCAAAATGCTGAAAGTCCAGTATTTTGCATCCAAACCACATCTCTGAAGCTGTTTCTTACATTTTAAATCAGAACAGGAATCCTTTGTCAGACAAATCACCTCAGGTTTCATAGAAATCCTTGTTCACAGTCCATGAAATGAATAATTGCATCAGTATCAAAAGCTTAGCAAAGAAGAATGATTCAGGCAATCTGAGCATAAGATTCTCCCATGAGTTCCGCTAGGACCAGAAACATGACAGCGTGGGATTGGCACAGATATTACAAGCTGACTTCTCTGAGCCATTTTCCTAATTTTCTTGTTTCCATCAATGGGAGAAATAGGAAAAGGTGAGATGAATATTCATGATCTCTTGAAGGGAAAGAGAGTCCTTTTCTCGGGTTCTGTCTTGGTGAAATACAGAAGCTTTGAGGAACAGCAAGCACCAGTAGCATGTAAAGCAGTGATCCTCAACCTGTGGGTCACAACCCCTTTGGGAGTTGGATGACCTTTTCACAGAGGTCATCTAAGACCAGCTGCATGTCAGATATTTATATTACAATTCATAAGAGGTAGCAAAATTACAGTTATGAAGTAACAACAAACATAATGTTATAGTTGGGGGTCACCTCAACAAGAGGAACTTGTTAAATGATAGCAGCATTAGGAAGGTTGTGAACCACTGATGTAAAGGGTTTTGAGACCAGCCACATTTATGGATGAGAGTTGAGAGTGCTTGCAAGTTGTTTTAGGTTTGTTTGTTTTCCCATTTGTTTTAATCTGGTATTCTGGCTAACCTAACAAAGGTACCTAACAATTTAATCCAAGGATCTTTTCAAACTTGATGAGATGTCACTCCATTGTGAAACCTAGCCACAGTGTCTGGAAAATGCTAGAGATCCATATTTATTTTCTGAGTCCATGAAGGAGGCTGTTAGGTGCCAATCCAGGTGAGGGTTGAGCCAAACACAGCTTCTTAATCCACCCCAAATGGAACTCGCTTTGACCAGTTCATTGCTCTTCTTCATCAAACTGGAACAATCTCCCAATGACTAATTCCATCATCTGGAAATTGCTCCAGCCTGGTCAGCTCTTCAGTCCTAGCAGTTAATATTTCTATATTTTTCTCTTAAATCCATTAATGGTTAAAGCAAAAAGTTTCCACTCTACCAGAGTTTCCTGTGCTTCTTGTAACAATAAGTAAACATTAACCCACTGATTACGTACTTGATACTTTTGCCTGAAGAAGGCTCAAATAAAAGGAATATGACCAGTGTAACTCTTTCACCCTAAATTATGACTTTGCAAACAGCTCACACTTAACTAAACAGATGTGTCTGGAGAAGGACCCCTAAAACACCTGCAGATTAACAGCTTCCATTTGCAGCAGGAGATGGGCTAACCAATCAGACCCATTTAATTGTATTCTTTGGCCAAAAGCTGCAGCTGGTGACTTGTGAACGGTTAATTCAAACAGCTATCTTATATTCTGGAAACGGACTACAAAGTGGGTGCCTGAATCGGTGGGCAGTTCCTCAGGAAATTATCCTAATATTTGTCAAATATTGACTTAGAACCTCATAGGCATAGTGAACAAACCAAGGAAACATTTGGAGACACTGCAGGTGATTGAAAGGGGGAGGAATGTTAAATTGGAAGGAAAAGCTCTCATCAAGGCTCACTGGTAAGGTATCCTTAGGGCAAGACCCGAATGAAGAGATGAGCAGTCAACACAGATATGGGGACTGAAGTGTTCCTAGGTCTGCATATTCAAAGTCATGAGGTGGAAATGGGCTCTTGTATTCCTTTTCTCCCTCTTCCATTTGGCTGAAATCCAGACTCCTGATCCTGGCCCAGAAGGTAGCCTCCCTGTCTGTGGTATATTCAGGGACTTCCTAGCCCACAGTCTGAATTAGGCATTGCAGAGTAGCCTGCTCCCAAGCCTTTGTTGCATGCTCTCTTAAATGAGTTCTCCCTGGTAAACACAATTACTTAGTCTGCCCACAGCCAGGAAGCTGCTGATTCCTTGCCTTTCAACGCAGATCTTCCTCTTCTGACAAACCTCATCATCACTAGAGGTACTGGCAGGACTCCACCTGTTTCCAGGGAGGGCTCTTTTCCACCCCTCCCTGGATTCCTACACCATGAAAGGTAAAGAGCTGAGCACAATTAAGAGAAGCCAGCAGTATGTCATTCTGTCCCATTTCTCACTGTCCTGATGCAGAGTCATCCAAGATGAATGGGCTGGCAGCCCAGCCTCACCCGCACTCCACTACCAGGAGGGGGAAGAGAGAGCAATGATGAGAAGCTGGGGTGGGAGCCTAGGGACAGGGCAGTGATGAGAAGCTGGGGTGGGAGCCTAGGGACAGGGCAGTGATGAGAAGCTGGGGTGGGAGCCTAGGACAGCAGTGATGAGAAGCTGGGGTGGGAGCCTAGGAGCAAGCAATTCAGGCATGGGCTTGCAGTTTACGCCACCCTGGGCAGAAGCCCAATGGACAGTGGGAAGAGACAAGCCAGGTCAGGGGTTCGACAACTTCTCCAGTCTGCCAGGAAGGATAAGGCTGCTGAGAGAGGCCAAGAACCAGACTCTGTTGAAATGCATCCAGGTATATGAATGTATTGATGTTTTAGAATATTGCTTTCTACTTGGCTGAGTCTCATGTCCAGCAGTTCCCAATTCCATGCATTATAAGCAGAATTGGTTATTCATTTGAACAGGAATGGCTTACTGAGGGAACTTAAAGAGTTCTTAAAGGACAAACTGTATCACATTGGGCACCCACCCCCTTCTGTCTAGTTTTGGTTTTTGGTGGTGGTGGTGGTGGTGGTGGTGGTGGTGGTGGTGGTGGTGGTTTTTGTTTGTTGTTTGTTGTTTTGTTTTGCTTCACTTTGTTTTGCTTTTCTTTTCTGGAGATCAAATCTTTGGCCTAAAGTACTCTGCCATTGAGCTACATAACCAACCCCATGGACAGTCATTTTTATGGGATGCTACAATATACAGTGTAGTAAGTACCTTCTATGTCTCCGTTCATTTAAAAGTCATTACAACAGCAAGGTGAGTCTCAGTGTTCAGGTGCTTCTGATGAAAGAAATGAGGCTCAGAAGTTAGAGCTACCAGTCCAATCTTACGTATCTATACAAAAGCTAGCACTAGCACTGGACAGACTTCTGTGTGTTTAAGAGTCTAAACTGCCTTTCTTGCAAATCTATACAAAGATGCTTGAAAGAGGAACAAACACTACACATCATGAACACTTACGAATGAGTAATCCGTCCTCTTAGAGAGCATACAGCATCAGGATCCCAGTAGGATCCTGGCAGGCAGAAGGAGAACAGAGGTGGGAGGAAGCATGTAGAAAAGATGCAAACAGAGAAGAGGGCTTGGCTGGCTGCATGTTTGTGCGCCCCAGGCTGTCTGAGCCAGCTCTTCTTTGTAAGGATAAAGTGCTGCAGTAGTCAGCGCCTGCAGAGCACAGTTTCCCATCCTGCCTGGCAACAGGCTGACCTGATGCAAGAACATAATAAGAAGCTACTAAGCAGCATCAGAAGAAGGGAAAAGGCCTGCCTTTAAAAATATCCCAAGAACTGAAATTGGCCATCTTTTCAGATGAAGATGCAGGTATATAGTCCAAAAGAACCTGAACAAAAAGACATCATCAATCAGGGCAAAGAATCAGAAATGGAAGGGTATAGAGCAGAGCCCACAATTCACTCATTTATTAATTCCAATTCATCTAAACAGTTCTTGTCCTCATGGAGAAATTGTTCAAGTGGCACATGTACACATATGAGATAAAGGGGATTATAAAGAAATCGGGAGAGGACTGGAAAGATAGCCTGCAAAGTCCTCACCTGGCAAGCACAAGGATCTGAGTCAATCTCCAAAACTTACATTTAAAAAGCATGGGGATGTGCATGTGTAATCCCATCACTGCCGAGATGGAGGCAGGCAGATCCCCAGGGCTCCACCGTTAGATAGCCTAGCCTACTTGGTGAATTTCAAGCCAGTGAGAAACTGTCTCAAACAAACAACAACAAAAAAAAAAAAAAAAAAAGAAAACAAACAAACAAAACAAAGAAATGAAAAAGTTGGAGCCAAAGGAATGAGCTCACCCTCTGGCCTCCATACACATGTGAGTGCAGGCATGCACACATGCACAGTCAGGGGAAAATCTCACTGAGGTACTTAAAACAGACACAGGAGGTAACATGTGCATGAACAGACAACGGGAGATGTTGTCAATGTGTGCAGAGAGTACAGAACACCTGGTGGGTGAGATGTGGCATGAAGTGACACAAATGATGCTGAGAGATCTCTGGTGCACGATCAGATGTAGGGTTCCCACTCTAGGGACAGCTCATTTTAAACAATAAAGCCATAGAAGTTAACAAGAAAGGATGTCACAATGCTGTTACTAAAACTATATTATTGCTGCCAGATTGAGAGGGAAAAAAACTGTAGGGAAGAGAAGTGTAGAGACGACAGTTGGAGCTACAGTGTGAGCCACGGTGAATAAGAATGTGGCTTGGGGTTAGGGAGTATCGAGGAGGGAGGACCTAAACTGATCTGATGATTGGGAACACGGGTTTGAGAAAGAAATAATTCAAGGATGACACTGTGGGTCTCAGCCTGGGTATCCAACTGACTTGTGGTTCATTTTACCAAAATGGAGTCTCTGGCATGGGTCGGCATGTGTTCTGCTGAGCTTTAACCTCTAGCCCCCAGTGTGGGATAGCAACTAAGACTGGTTTAATTCATTTTAGGGTGAGGGATATAGCACCATGGTAGATCATGGTGCTCGCGTGTTCAAGGCCCTAGGTTTAATCCCTTAACAAAACAAACATAAAAATAAAAGAACGACTGGATCACGTGACTCACACGATCACATGGTACATACAAGCACAAACGTTCAACTTTCTTCTTCACTTCTGTTCTTGCTACGACTGTTCTTCACATTACACTTGCAAATGAAATCTTAGTTGGAACACCCAAATGGAAAGTAGAAAAATAATGAAATTTTACTCATTAAAATTTGTACTTAGTGTTTAATTATGACATCTGCCTATGATAAAGTCAGTCGTGGAGCCAAATGGACCAGCTGAACACAGAGATTTGAGATTAGATGCTATGATGACAGTTGGACGTCGCTAGATGCTCCACAAGAATTCGCTATTTGTTTCACGTGACTGTGCTGACAAATGGCAAAAGGTTTTTGCATTGTCTTGTTAGTATCCCCTGCTGTTGGTCGTTTCTCTCCCTCTGTGCCCATGGGATACTGCTTCCTTTCCTGGCACATGGCTAGGCTGTTGGCCACTTAGCTTAGCCCCCAGGAAGGAAAGCACAGAGCGTGGGTCAATGCATCCAGCCAGGTCCCAGATCAGGGGACTAAGTGTCGATGGAAGGCAAAGAATTCCGAAGGAGTGTTGTCAGTGGAACATCTCTTGTGTTTAATGCAAGGGTTGTTTCATTTATCAGGTACAGGCAGGTGAGGGTCTTTTTGGTACCCAGGGATAGAGGTCATTGGTTAAGACAGGGATACTGGGATAGGCATATTCCGGGGGACAAGGATTTAGATAAGCAATTCTGCCAATCGCAGCCCGCCTTTTGAGAGTAGGCGGGGTTTTACCGTGGCTTGTGGCAGCACAGAGTGGAGGGGCTAAATTTCTGCCAGCTTTTGGGATGTGCTAGGTAGCAAGCGCCCTTTAGACCCATTGTGTGAGCTTTCCAGGAGGGCACTACACTCTGTGACTGAATGTCAGTTATATATCAGGAACTTACACATGAGACTATTTACTGCCAATGCACAAAAACCAAGAAAGAGAAGAATGTACCACGAGGACTTGAACCCTAAGACATGGAGGAAGTTCAGTAGCTTAACAATCACAGAGAACTGAGTTCTTTCTACTCTTCTATTCTCACCGAGAGGCCGTTGTTTCCTCTGCAGGGAAGGGTCTTAGTTACTTTCCTATTGTTTTCCTATTGCTGTATAAAACACTGTGACCACAGCAACTTACAAAAGAACCTGTTTAATGTGGGCCTTACGCTTTGAGAGGGTTAGAGTCCATGATGGCTGAACGAATGTGACGTGGAACAGTGAACGGGAACAGCTGAGAGCTCACATATCCATCTACAAAGTGGAGACTGAAAGAGACACTGGAGGTAGCAGGAGTCTCTTGAAACCTCAAAGCCTTCCCTAGTGACGCATCTCCTCCAACAAGGCCACATCTTCTAATCCTTCCCAAATGTTCCACCAATTAGGGACCAAGTATTCAAAACCATGATCCTCTAGGGCCATTCTTCCTCAAACCACCACGTGGGCTATCGCATGGCTGTGAGCAATGTTATTTAAAAGTAAGGGTGAAGATGCAGCTGGAACAGAAAGGAGAACTTCTCACTGTAGACATCCCAGATCTGAGCCACAAACCCAGTCTCAGACTCTCACTAGCTGCAGGCCTCTGTATAACAGTGAAACAAAGCCAGGAAATAACTTAAAGAAATTAATCAATAACTCACCTGGAAGCTTGAATGATAGTAACAGAAATATGTTGTATAAAGCAGAATAAATATTCACACATATGTAAAATCAGGCCACCTCCTGTTGTCCTCAGTGGCAAAAGGAAAAGGGAAATCTTATTGGTCTTTTCTGAAGTGTGTGTGTATGTGTTATACATGTGAAGTTCAGCAAATAGCATCAGGTATCAGCGCTAACCTTCTAGCTTGTTTGCAACAGTCTTATTGTTTACTACTGAATACACAGGCTATCTGACTGCAAGCTACTGTCTCCAGTGCCCATCTTACTGCAGATACATTGGGATTACAGTGTGCTATCATGCCTGACTCTATATGTTCTGGTGATTTAGACTTCTGTCCTCACGATTATATCAAGTGCTTTACACACCAAGCCATCTTCCCAGCCCTGACTTTTTGAAAAGTAGAAGTAAGTTTCTTGCCATAAAGCAAAATACATTTCAAAGAAGTATATTTTACCATCCATGTCTTCATAGTCCCATTCTGTCTAGCTACTGTTTCCTCTAGAATAAAGTGTTCTTGGGTATTGTCTTCCAAGCCTCCAAGCCTCTCTTGCCTTTCTTACAAATCCTATCTAGCAAGAGCATCCTCTAGGTCCTCTGGGCTGAAGATAGGGCTCAGGTGGCAGAGTGCTTGCCTAGTGTTCACCTAGCAAACAGGAAATCCTGAGTTTTATTTCTAGCACCACACAAAGCACAGTGTGGTGGTCCATACCTGTAATCCCAGCCCTTGAGGGGTGAGAACAGGAGGACCAGGAGTTCAAGGTCATCCTCAGTTACATATCCAGTTGGAAGCCATCTTATCTCAAAGAAAGAAAGAAAGAAAGAAAGAAAGAAAGAAAGAAAGAAAGAAAGAAAGAAAGAAAGAAAGAAAGAGAAAGAAAAGAAAGAAAAAGGAAAAGAAAACAGAAAAGAATAAAGAAAAAGAAGAAGAGGTCTTCTTCAGACTGTCTCCACACACACTTCCATTAGCCCTTCTTCCTACTTCTGCTTCGTTATTATAATGTGTGTAGTGAGGTACATTCACAGCCCTGCCGTTTCCTTCAGGATGTGCAGAGAGCAGGCTGTAGAACTCATGATGCATTGCCTCTCATGTATTTCAGTTGTCCTAGAAGTGCCCTGCATGCACAATGAGGGTAAAATAAACTATCACAGAAGACTACCAGTATGTGGCATGTTATGAGTTAACTTATTTCTCTATGAGTGACTTCAGCAACATGGCAATAATAAGTTCTGTAGGAGCCACATAGATTCTGGAGCTGATTTTTTTATATATAGTTTTCTATAATGTATAAACGGAAACTTGATTTTTTTTTTTTTTTGTAAACCTGAGAGTATTTTTATGAGGAAAAAAATGTGCTCAGGGATTGTGGGAAAGCTTTTATTCTGAGGGTTTTACCTTCTAAACCTCACAAAGAGAGAGAGAGAGACAGACACAGGAAGGCAGAGACAGACAGACAGACAGGCAGGCAGACACAGACAGAAATTTGACAATAAAAAGAAAAGTCTCTAAAGCTGCCTTTAAAATATATATATTGAGTGTGAATTTTTTCCCTTAGTCTATAGTTTACAGACATGTTAAAGACACATTGCTAACAAATAACAGTAAGCCTCATTTCACCCTATGCTAGGATTAGTATGGGGTTATGGGTCAAAGACAATTAGTTGTTTATATTTTTCCAGAAACCTCTGTAAATGTGTAAATGTATCAAGTACCACATGGGCATTTTAGTAAGAAAGACATATCTCACAGTAAACTCCCAACCTTTGTTGTTTGAAGTGAGTAAAGGGAATCCTGGCAACAGAATCTGTGAATCCCCATGTAGCTAGAGCCTGTGAGAGTAAATCTGTGAACCTCATGTAGCTGAAGCCTATGAAACAACCATATTGAACACTTCCCATTGGAAGAATAAAAATGCACAAATACAGTTGAGAGAGAGAGAGAGAGAGAGAGAGAGAGGAAGGAGAGAGAGAGAGAGAGAATATCCCATTCTTGAGAATAGAAAAGACCATGACTTAAAATTTCTGGAAGATCCTACTCTCCATCATGCCTAGGCTATTTGAAAAAGTGTTTTCTGGGATTGTAGTTGCATATATCAGAGGTCAGCACTGAATCTCACAGCCACCTTCACACTGGAGGGGATACCCTAGGAGTGACCTGAAGTGCTAATAAGCCCAGGTTGAGCTGCAGGAGAGGCTCATTTCCCACTCAGTTTTCAGCATTGCTGGTTCAAATTATGGATCCTCCCCTCTGATGAAACTGGAGACTCAAACATTAAATGCAATTTCATTCCAATAAGAATTGATATTCTCTGCCTTGGAAAGTCTACAAAAATTCTTTATGTGCTTTTGACTTGAAATAGTGACTTCATTTGAAAATAAAGTAGCATTAAATTTGAGGCTGGCTCGCTTTTAATGACTTTGGGTTTTCTCAGCCAAAGGCAGGAACATGAGCCACAGTGGCTCCACCAAGAGTGGTAACTAATTCCAAGCGGTGCTTCCACCTTGGTTCTTTGACAGGAGTAACTAATAGAAGATGTTCTTTTCAAAGCTGCTCTGAACATTTCTCGTGTTCTGGTCCTGTCTTACCCTCGGCCTTCTTAGGCAAAACCACATGACACTCCAAAAGCTCCTGTCTTCCTTGGAAGTGTATGACGATAAGCTTCATCCCCATATTTGCAATAGCTTTTTTTTTTTTTAAGGTGGTCTTCGAAGCCTGCTCAGTTCTCCCTCAGTTCCATCCCAAGACAGCAATAGACACACCACCCAGTATTTCCCACTCTCTATCAATATTAAAAATTAAATGTTTCCCTACTTTTCCAATCAAATATCTTGATGACTAGAATTCATCATTAAATTACGGCTTTGCTCATAGTTTGGTCTTTAACTTAATGCCTGTTTATTTAGTCCTCTCAGTATGGGCTCTTAGCACATCAAAGCGCAGTTAAATTCAGCATGCATTATCATTAGCATGCTTTAGGGCCTAAACAAGAGAAAACCAGACCCTAATGTTTGAGCAATGAGCACACACACGGTAGGCCTGTAAAATGATTGGGATGTTATTTTTTAATTATTTATTTTTTACTAACTTTCTAAGTAACCATTTTCTAAGTAACAAAATAATGTTCCGTTGTGATGTTTTTATACATATCATTATATTTTGATCTAATTCATCCCCCACATCCACTGCTCTCCCATCTCCCCCAGAGCCAGAGCACCCCTTGCTGCTCAGTTTCTCCCTTCTGTCTTCAGAGCACATGTATTCTTTTACCCACTCGGTTGCCTACTCTCTCCCCACTTAAGATATCTTCCTTTCCTCTTATGGACCCTTTTATGCTCTTAGCGCACACACACACACCAAATCCAGGTTCTACACGTGATAAAGTATGCAATACTTCTCTTTCGAGCTATGACTAAACAACACAATGATCACCAGTTTATCTATTTCCCTGAGAAGCCGTCATTCTGTACTTCTTTATAGCTGAAGAAAACCCATGTGTATTTGCCACATCTCTATCCACTAATTTAGAAACTGATGAGTTCCTAGTCCGGTTCCATATGTTAACTGTTTGTGACCTCTGTAGCAATAAACATAGGTGCCCAAGTATCTGTGGTATGCCGACTTAGAATCCCTTGGTGTGAGATTGATAGATAAGATTGTGGACTAGAAGCTGCCTGTTGTCACCCAGTGAAGGAGAGGACTTAGAATTGGGGGGGAGGGAGGGGCTATTCAAAGGAGAAAAAAGACAAATAAGATACAGAAAAGAATCCCAGCTGATCATAACTCCAGCCAAGAGTCTCCCAACGGGAGAATATAGAAAACTCTAAACTAAAACTGATGGCCCTAGCAAGAAAAGACTGGCAGTCCTTAGGACAAGCCCACAACTCACACAAGCCTCAAAACCAGTTACAAGTTTTAGTGAGAGTGATTCCTTTAGGAAATTGTCAATAGTTTAGACTTTGTTACTCTATGACTGACTGGAAAGTGACCGGGCACCCTTTTGAGGAGGAATCTATTGTTTAAAACTGAACTAACCTGGGGAGCTCAAAACAGGAAACAATCAGAAGTTGGGGCGGAGCACTGGATTTAATCTGTCACCATCCTGGGGTTAGATAAAACTCCATGGGTGGCACCAGGCTCTGACAAGCCTTGAAGTTTAGGCTGCAGGAGGATGAGTACCAAGGGAAAAGTAGCCCCTCCTTTAATTGCTAAGAGATCACATCGCCTGAAATAGCTCTGGCTTTTGACGCCCTGAGTCTGAGGTTGATGGCTGGATAGACCCCTGGAGCCACCTATCTGCTGTTTACTGCTAATGGAGCCTGAGATTACTGAATCCCGATTGTTCTACTTGACATCCCGTATCTATATCCTTCCAACAGGGCTGTTGATACTTACTGGCAGGCCCTCAGCTGTACAGATATCAGTGCTGTGGTTGCTTCTCACACTTCTGACACACAACTGAGACACCTCTCCTTCCCCTGCTAGAAAAGGAACCATACAAGGAAATACAGGCTGAGGACTGAGAGAGTAGGAGACCCTGCCTAGCCCACAGACTGCAAATCTAAGGGTGGCCAGCAGAGGCCTCTAGTATGCAAAGAGAGGACCGTGCTAAATGAAGACTCCACTGGTGGGTATCAGACATGTGCCCAACACAAACCAAACACCATAACAAGCCATAGAGAGGCAAGTTCGCACAAGAGCAACCTGTCCACCTCGGCCCACTCGTCTAGTAGACAGTCTCGAGGTTTAGGAACCCAGGAAGAGGCCACCCCAACACTTTGTTTTCCACCTCGTGGCTCTCTTTTCTTGCTGGTAACACCTTCTACAGGATTTTACTTTTAAGTTTTTAAAGCTGTGTTTTATTCCCCTTCGTACACACATATAATTTTGTTTATGAAGCTTTCATTACTGCGCACCTCTTTCTTCCCATTCACCTTGATTGGCCAATGTGCTTCCTCGCTCGCTGTTTGTGTGTTTGTTTTCGTTCTGGTTTGGTTTTGGTTCTGTTTCTTCACTATGCTTTTAGTAGAATTTAAACTTTATCTGGTTGTATCTTTTTTTTTTGTTTTGCTTTTTTTTTAAAAATCATATTTTATCTCTTTAATTATCTTTTTTACATTTACTTAATTTTGTTTTCATATTTTCTCATTAGAATTTTTATTTTACTTTTTGTTTTTATTTTTAAAATCTTTTCTAACCTCTCAGCTTGTTTTTCGCTCCACACATGATACCCTTCTTCACTCCTCTTCTTCTTCAATTTGCCTTTGTTTTTGTTTTGTTTTGTTTGTTTTTAGTTTTTTGTCAATTTGCCTCCTCTGTTTTTCTCTTTTCCCCGACTCTTTCTTTATCATATTCACACCCCAATACTTTCCCTAAATATTTTTTAAGGTTTTATTTTTATTTATATGTATGTGGGAGTATATGCAGCTGCCTGCAGAGACCAGAAGAAAGGGTCCAATCTCCTGGAACTGAAGATAAAAATGTCTGTGTGTGACCTGACATGGAACTGAATTCAGGCCCCCCAGAAGAGAAGTAAGTATTTTTGCCGGCTAAGCCATCTCGCAGGACCCCCAAATAATCTCTAACTTCACAGCACATTTTACTTTAGTTTTCTCATTTTCAAACTCATGGTTATTGGTAATGTATTAGTGGACTTTAATAAAAGTTAAATGTATTTCTATGTCTTCTGTGGTCTCGTGGTGTTGGGGTTATAACTGCTGCTGTCTCCTCATTAAATGGTGCTGGGAATTGAGCCCTCAATAGTAGGCTACTCAATTTAAAAAGTTCTGCAGATGAAACTGGAAAGGATAGCCAACTCGGTGGATGTGTAAACAATAGCACAGAAACACAAGAAATGTTAAAAATCAAGGCAACATCATTCCTACAAAAGATGGTAATTCCTCAACTATTTAATTTAAATAGACCAGAAAAGGGGCAAATGCTGAATGAAGATTTTAAGTTTACTAGTAAAAATGAACAATCCCCTTAAAGAAGATAAAAACAAGAATTTAATATAAAACCTGGAGGAGAAAGCCAGGAACACAGAGGAAAAAGGGTAAAAATTGAATTTAAAAAAAAAAAAATCTGAAATGTAAGTGAAAAAGTCAGCAACATGGAAAAATACCTATCAAGGAAACTGATATTAAACAGAAAAAAAAATAGACATTTTCAAAATAAAAAGTCAATAAATCTATGGAGAAAAACACAATGGAAAGCTTGAATGAGCAAAATAAATAATAAAGGATGGAGGTAAATGTGGAGAAAATACAGTAAAACATGAACAAAAATTAACTAAGCCTGAATTTAATATCTCATAACTTTGGATACAATTAAGTGACCAGGGATTGCTGAGATAACCCAAACTTACATGGTGGAAGGAGAGGACTGATTTCCTCAAGTTGTCCTATGGCCTTCACAGGCACATGCACATGCACGCGTGCACACACACACACACACACACACACACACCAGAACTCATGTACAGATACATGAACATGTATGCATGCACATACCACACACATACACACACACACACACAGAGGGAGGGTAGGAAAAGAAAGAGGCAGAAACCAAAGAAAGAATCTATATGAAAGAATTTAAATCAAAAACCCAAAGTCATAAAAATTAAAAATTTGATCCCATAAAAATATAGCAGAATATCTTGCAAACTTAGAGAAATAATGGGACATTAAGAACAAAGACACAGTTAGAATTCTAAATATGCTTGACCAGAGAAGAACCAATCCATGGCATATTTAGGTCAAAGTGTCAAAAAATACAATGAAAGAAACAATATTAAAAGCTATTAGGACACATCTATAACTCAACTACAGAGGCAAACATGTCAGGGTAAAATAAGATATCTTCTCAGCAAACTTAAAAGCTAGGAAAACCTGAAACGCTATATTTCAAACCTTGAAAGTAAATAAATAAATAAATGCCAAACAAGATTGTCATAGTCGGAAAAATCTATCTGATAAAACTGACAGAAAAATGAAAATAAGGCAAATTGTAACCACCAAGCTGGGGGGGACCACTAGGGCACCCCTCGTGATGGGCAGGTCCTGATCTCTGCTCTTCTAGAATCCCAGGCTCTTCGGGAATCCCTGGGAATTCTCAGAAAGTCCTGAAGCCAGCTGCTGGCCAATTAGAGCTTTCTACATGTCTCTCACGCAGCCCATTTTCCTGAGAACCCCTAACTTACCTGCCAGACAGAATGAACCAATCCAGTAAGGACCCATGCTCAGGTCCTGACCAATTGGAGAGATCCTCCTAGTGACTGTTATGTCCTTTAAAAACCACCATACACCCACATTTGGGGCTACCATGTTTTTTTAAGTGGTTATCCCTGGCATGTCAGTATGCATCTCGCGGGAAAATAAACTGCTCTAACTTAAAAATGGCCACATGTTTCTCTCAGTGTCTACTTGAGCTACTTCTTGAACAAGCCATGTGCACAAGACACCTAAAGGAGGAAGGCATGATTGTGAAAACATAGGACATAATGTATTTCATGAGAAGAATAGAAGTAAAGGGGGAAGATGAGGAAAGAATCCATTACGTTCAACCCTCTTAAATTGCCTCACTCCTAAATACTGACAAAGGAGAAAGAAAAGAGCAAACAATAAACCAAGCAAGCAAGAAGAGAGCCAACAAAATGACAGACATTAATAAACACTTCTCACTAATAACTTAAACGGGAATGGAATCTCAACTCACCAATAACTCACTACAGACACACTGGCTGGCTGGATTACAAAACAAAATTCAACTATTTGTTGTCGCTAAGAGATACGCTTGACTGACAAGGATATCTGCTGATTGAGTACTCTCATAGACAGTATTAAAAGTCCGTCTACCAAGTAAATGAAAAACAAAAGTAATCTGGCACAGCTGTTCTGATATCTCATAAAATGGCCTTTAAACCAAAACCCACTGAAAAGAGATAAGGGGCACTACTACTCATTAGTGCAGCGATTGATCAGGAAGATACAACAATTACAGACATATGCAGACTTAATGTTTGGGTTCCCAATGTCATACATAAACAACGAAAGTGCATGAAAAGTCAGACAGATCTTGATATAACTATATTGGGTGACTTCAAAACCCAACTTTCATCTTTTCACAGGTCTTGCAAATTAAAAATCATCAAAAAAAACTTCAGATTTCAGCTACATCATAGACTTAACAGAAATCTACAGAACATGAACACATCCATCCATCCAACACATTCTTTTCAGCAACCCTAGAGCCTTCTCTGAAACAGCACACTAGGCCACAAAGAAAGTGTTAGCAAATATAAAAGAATGAAAATAATTTCTTGTATTGTATCAGATAATGGTGGAATAAACCTAGAAAAAAAATATCAAAAGAAACAGCAAACGCTATGCAAGCACTTGGAGATCAAACAATTCACAAATCCGGTCACTGATGAAATCAAGTAAGGAATTAAAAGTTCCTAGAATCAAATGTAAATGAAAGCACATTGAACCAGCACCTTTAGGATCTAGGTAAGGAAGCTCTTAGGGCATGGTTTATAGCTATGAGTATACACACTTGGCTGAAGGACATGGAGAAAAAAAATCTCAGACTCAAATGGACTCAAAACTTCCTCCCTGCTGGCTAGCTGTCATACTGTTCTAAAGGGCTATGCAGACTGATGTGGGTGAGGCAGGCATCAGCAGTCTTACCCAGTGCTGGACACTGACTTCTGTAATACCAACCTGCTGGCAAGATTAGTTCATTGACATAAAAGTGGGATAACTCTTATGGGGTAAGTAACGGCTTTATGATTAAATGTGAGGTCTTCTCTACGGGAGGAAATTTCATGCCTGGTGCTGTAATTCTACTCAAAAGCCCGTAGCTACGGAAATCATAGGTCCTAACACAGAACTTTATATTGTTATTTTGCTAAATGTTTTTGCTGTCAAACTTCCTTCTGAATATTTTTGTTTATACCAATAGACCTGGGCTGATCCCAACCTCAGTCAGGAAAGCTTTTTTTTTTTGCACTTGGATATAGTCAACAGAATGATGCATAGCTGGTCAAAATGTCTAATAAATGGGACATTTATATCAACCCACACACAAGACTCAGGGAGCATGTGGGAAGATGGGCCGAAGGATTCTAAGAGCTGTACGAAGTGAGGACTTGTGACATGTGACAGACATGATATGACTTTCATGCTACTCGCAACAACTGTGACTTTCATGCTACTCACCACAACTAGGGTCCGCTGCGTAAGACCTACTCAAGATCAAAGCAGCCAAAATTCTGGTGTAGATGGGGTACATGATCTTCAGGCTCCACCTCTCACTGAAAAACGATCATTGGAATTGTAGAAAAGACGTGTATAAAAGCCCCAAATAAACAAGAAAGGAGAGAAAACGCAACAGAATAACGTCTACACCACAACAAAGCTGTAGCCAGCTAAGGCTATACTGAATAGGGAAGATTTTTTTGAAAGTCTTTCTTCTAAAATCAGGTACAAGACCAGGGTGCCCAAGTAGAGGATGAAGTCTGGCAATATACTAGTAAAGACACATGAGACATATCTAAAGGAATAAGGCGGACAGGTCTGAGCAAAGACCACTACAGACCATCTTCCAGCTCCAGCTCCTCCTCCACATCCCAGCAGTTTGTTCTTATCTTAAAAGCCCTTCCTATCTCTCTCTTTAAAGCCTATTTGCATTATCGAAGAGACACAATGGTTTACTCCTCCAAAATCTTTGGCCCTTGAGGTATGTCCGCATCTATAGTGGGGTGCCACCAACACAAAAGGGGCTAGGCCCCACCTGTCTGAGTCATGTCCACATTTTATAGCGGGGTAACTACAGAACAATAGGGGAGAGCCCAGGCCTTGCCTAAGGTAGCCTCCCATCTGGTGGAGCATCCAAATGACCTCTTTATCAGCAACTCTATTCACTTTAAGCTAAGAGGGAGTAGCTCTTATTTCCGTGAGAAAACAGGCTGGTTCAGCCATAGACATCACATCCTGCCAGGCTTCAGGCAGTCGGTGCAATGACTCTCCAGTGAATGTAATATCTGGAGATACGTTGAAATACACGGCAACATGCCTACTCTCTCTACTCTTATTCAGTAAAGTGTTGGGAGTATTTGCTAGAGCAATGAAACAACAGAAAGAAAGGAGATACAAGTCAGAAAGCCATAGGAGTCAAATTATCCCCATTTAAAGGGGATAGAGGTCTGCAGTAGAGGTCTGAAGGGAGGAGCCCCTAGTGAGGACGCGACAAGGAGAATGGGTAATGGAATAAAATTTCAATTTATATTCTAGTCATAAATGGTTACTTAAAATGTTTCCAAATATATTAGATAATACAAAATTTCAGATACCAGAGAGTAAGTTCAGAGTAGAGGGGAAATGGAAGATGCCTGTCACCACTCAACTGTTTTCTTATAAACCTGCATCCCGCCAACTAGGTGCTATAGATCACCTATATAAAAAGGAATGAATCAATATTTAGCGCTGACACACACAAAGGTGGGGAGGTATTAGAAAATAGTTTATTACAACACCAGAGAATGCAGCTAAAAGAAGCAATCTTTCCCACATAATCATAACCTCACGGAAGAGTTATCGCTATGCCTAGTTCCTAATTCAAAACAAAATGGGTTCAATTCTGACCTTTTTTTTCCTGTATAAATCAAATGGAATGTAAAAGTAACACAGTCCATGACCCTCACCCATCTCAACACCGTCGTCGGTAACATTCAAATCCATTACCTTAGACTCCACACTTGTTTACTACAAATACAGCTACCAAGCTCTGGTGACGAAAGATGGAAAGACGTGAATTTACAGCCTTCTGTGTAGTCCAAACAAAGCAGGCATAGATCACTACTTCACTACGACAAAGCTAAGAAGTTGATCTGTCCTCATGATATACAAGCCATGACCAGATTTCCTAGTCTCTGTACACATGTGTACACATGTGCACACAAATGCAAAAGACAGAAAGAATTCTTTAGCCATCCACCATACTCCCTGCAAAAAAAAAAAAGTAAAAGTCAAAACCTACTTCAAGGGAAACAGAAACATTATTTTATTATGAAAAATGTCTAGTGACTTCACAAGCCAAGCTGCTGGGAGGAATCAGGAATGATCCAGCAATCAGAATGTCCAGCAATCAAGTAGCACCTGCCTCATTCTGAAATACTAAGCTACTTCTCCTGCTAAAGCTGAGGTTTTCTTTTAACTACTCATTCCTGATAGGGATAAAGACTTGCCAGTCCATTGACTAACAAAGATAAGTGCTTAAGTGGCCTAATTATGTCTGAAGTGGCAAATCACCCTTACAAGAAAGCTAATGCTTTTTGTCAACAGAGAAAGATCCAACTGTCCCTTTCTCTTATAATGATTTGGTTAACAAACCAGGAAACACCTTTACAATCAAGTGCGGGTAAGTCTTGATTCATAGCTGCTGTCTAGAGTAAAATCTGTTTTCCCAGCTAGCAGGGGGAAAGCCTTAGCAACTTGGACAGCTGGCAAAATAAAACATATGCTCCAGATGCATGATAAAAAGATTGATTTCTAAAAGCTTTCAATTAAGGATGATAATCCCTGCAAAATAAATTAATGAATTTGAGCTTCAAGGGGCAAATAACACTGGGAAAATAAATAATGAGGTTCTGGGAGAGGATGCCATTAAAGTGGTCCCCTACTGGTGGGACAGTCCCCTTTGCCCAGCAGGGAGCCTTGGTAAGGGCCAGGGGCACAGTGAAGGAGGATCTGCAGTATACCTCAAAGTAGATAGGCTGAGTCAACCCACAGGTGTTCAGTGGTGTGAAACAAGGAAATCAGGTCTTAATTTTAATGGGTGGGTAAACAGGCTTTAAAGAAAATGGCTGAAGTGGTTAGAGTTACAAAAAGTTAACAAACTGCTATAGAGTTTAGAGGGGAAAACATCATAAAACAAAATAAACTCTTCTGAAAATTATTTTGTAAAGTATCCACCTCTGTAATATAAATGGCTCTCGTCTCGTGCTTGGAATTTCAAGTATTGACTGCCTTCATACCGCTGGACATTCCAAGATAGAGGAAACATCATTCTGTGGGGGATGAGATTGTGTTCAGTTATTTGGAAGTGCCCCCTTTGAGGAGACCCTTTCCACTTGGCCATGGACAGTGAGCTCTCCACTGAGTGGAGTCTTAAAGCTCCTGTTAGAAGACAATGAACTGTAGAGCGGTCATCCCAGGATCAAGGATCTTGGATCTTCGTTGACACCATCAAGGATGTTGGGGTCTGATAGACAGTCCATTCCTTCTTTTAAAATGATTATTGTAGTATTTGCCATGGGACTCTTAAAGCAGAAAGAATCATGGTGAAAATTCACCCAGCCACCGAATGCTTTTTAAAGAAACGACAAAAGGTTTCAAATAGACGTGGGGAAAGAAGCTTCATGCTAACTCCCTTGTTAGAGCCAAAACACATTTGCAAAGTACTGGCCACGAGTTCTAAGAGAAAACCGCTAGCCTTGTTTCACGCACCAGTTCCCAAACCTTTTAGCCACGCAGCCCCATTTCAGTTGTAACAACCAGAAACTCTTCAAGCATGATACTCTAGAAAATATTGATCTAGTTAGGAAAGTGTTCAAGCCGCACACATTCTTTGTTTACTTAATGGGGGGAAAGGGAAAAAAAAGAGATAAACTTATAAGGGAGTTTTCCAAGTTTACCCACTTATTAAACCCAGGACTTGATCTGTCTGCAAAGGTCTCTCCCTTACATTGTGTGACCCTGAGGAGCATGAACCATGAAGGGTCACCCTCTGTGACATTTCTTTCCCCTTGAGTGTCACATAACCAACCCGCATACTGATTTTCCAACTTTGCACTTCTCTTCTGGGAAACAAAAAAACAAAAAAAAACTGTAGTTTGTCCAACCTCACTCAAGAAGACACTGAGAGTCACAAATGGCCAAAAAAAAAAAAATGTTAGTTTACTACCTCAGAAGGCCGACCAACATGCTGGGGTCACTACCATGAGAAGATGTCCACCCCCTGAAATTCAGGCCAGCAGGCCTTTTAAGCGAGATAACAGGCAGCTGGTAGATGATTGGTCAGGACCTGGACAGGGGCCTTACTGGATTGGCTCATTACATCTGGCAGGGACATGAGATACATGTGAGGGATTGATTAAGCAACTATTTTAGGAACTTAGTTTTGGTGTAGCAGCGTTCTTATTGGCTAGGAGCTGGCTTCCGGACGTTCGGAGAATTAAGGGGATTTCTGAAGAGCTGAGGTCAGGGCCTGCCCAAAGCACGGATGCCTAGAAGAGAACCTGCTGGAACCCGGGGGTACGATCTCTGGACTGTCTAGGGGACGTCTGTTTCTGGTCATACCTCATCAAGCGCTATTCAAGTGTGGGGCCTCACAAAGTCAAAAGGTCAAATCTAAACTAAGAGGTTTTACTCAACCAAAATTAACAGAAGGAATTAACTGCAAGTGTTCCCTTAAACTTTGGGTTGAACGTAAAGCCTCGAAGTTTCTCTCGTCATTTCAAATCCATGTTTATTTCTCCTCTGTAAAGCCACTTTCTGAGAGTCATACAGAATCGTCAGGACCCACGACAACGGTCTTGGTCCTTTTCTGCCCTAGTTCCCCTTCCTGCATGGTCCTGATCCTCAATAGATTCGCTTATGCCTTGTAACCATGCTTTCAGACGTTCAAAAGTTTGTCTGAATTTTAGTTGTTTAAAATACGATTCAAAAAAAAAAATCAGGTTAGAGTTATTTTTTAACATATTAAACTTATCTATTTAAGTGGAAGAACATGCCGTGCCGTGCCACCACTGGCACATGTGGAGGTCAGAGGTCACCTCACTGGAACCAGTTCTATTCTCTCCACTATCTGGGTCCCAGAGATCATTAGGCCTGAACCCTCTCCCTGGCACAGATAAAGAGTTTATTATGTTAGTGAATATACTTAAGAAACTAAAAACTGTGGAGACGTGAAATTGACATATATGGCAATTATAAGTAAAAATGTTACATTTTCCAGGAACTATTTTTGGTAATACTTATTAATAATTTGAGTTTCACACAATGTATATAGATAACGTCCTCCCTTCTCATTCCTCCTTGTTCCATCCTCCCATACCTGTGCCCTCAAAAATAGATAGATAGATAGATAGATGATAGATAGATAGATAGATAGATAGATAGATAGATAAAAGAAAATTAAATCCAGTTTGTGTGGCAGAGGCACGGCATCACCATGGTCTTTGGAGGCAGTAGGCTGCTCTGATCATAGACATTCACCTGGTCCATACTAGTTTGAGACTAAGCGTGACAAAGTTCAACCCAAAGTTGGGCTTCACTGCCCAAACACACAGGCAACCAGGCCTCCAGCAGACACCTGGATATGGAACAGGCACCCTGAAATCCTGCAAGCCAATGGCATTCCACAGGCCTCCAGATATCCCGTGGGCACCAGGGCATCTCACAGACTCCATGGAATTCCACAGATGCCCAGGCATTACACAGGCACAGGGCCAAACCACAGACACCTGAACATCATGCAGGCACCCTGACACCATGCAGGCATCTGGACATCCCACAAGCACCAGGGCTGGTGCCTGGTCCCACAGGATCCTGCATGCACCAGGGCATCCTGCTAGTGCCCAGACATCCCGCAGGCACCAGGACATCCTGTGGGCACCAGGACATCCCACAAGAGCCCAGACATGCCACAGGTATCAGGACTTCTGCTCCAAGAACTATTTTTTTCAAAGAACTTTTAAATACTATATAGAAGTAGCTTTTTCTGCTTAAAAAATATTTAATGTAGAATTCCTTTAAGTGAAGCCATACCAATTTCCCCTCCCACCCTCCCTCCTTAAAGAAAGCAGCTTCCTAATCAGGCCCAGAAAAAGTGCTAATTGTCTTCTACCTCTCCAGTCCCTTCTCAGGTGCTATAGCCTCCAGCCAATATAAAGACTTTCCAATAGCCTTTAGCCAATAGAAAATTTAGCCCTTTGCTCTTATAATCCCTACATTCCTAGTCTATAGACTAGGAACCCTCTGTTTTGGCTTCCAAGTAGGAGAAGTCCTAATAGTACAAGAGGAAATAAGGTACTTCCTACAAGCCTTGACCAAGCCCAGGGCCATGAGACCACCTTGAGATCTCTATAGAAATACATCCAAGACAGAGTTTTCTTCACATTCTTAGAAGCAATGCTCATCACCTCTTTCTTCTACTAAATGGAGTACAAGGAAGGGGCCAAGTTTGAATAGGGTTTAGACTTCCCATTATCTTTATTCACTAGGTATCTTGGGAGCCTGTGTTTACAATTTCAGGTCCCTCCCAGCTCTTACCTATGGGAAGCCAGAATCTCCTAAGGACAAATTCAGCCTCAAACACTCCAAGGCAATACCCAGCATGAAAACCATGCACTAACTAAATCCATAAATTTATGAGCTGTTTCATCTGCAGGAATCCAAGTAGGTGTCGCCCTTGAAGTTGTCCTGGGCTGATGCGGAAGAGGAATCTGAATTTACTTAATAATCCTCTGTCCTATGTACATTGGGAAAAACTATCACCTGAGAGGGAAGCTTCAGTGTGGTAACGTTATATTCAAATGTCTTCTTAAGAGAGTAGCACACAGTTTCCCATGTTATGATCACAGATAAACCTGTGAAGCTATGAGCAGGCAAACACCAGCACGGCTTGCCCTCTGTCCTTTATTGGGTACCGTCCCTTGCTCAAGGACATTAATTTCCAGGAGAAATAATTGCTAAAACTAGATGACGTCAGTATGTATCTGGAGCATCTGTCCACTGTTGCTTGCAGCGGTAGCCTTATGGCATAGCAAATTTTATTTATTTACTTAGTTACTTATTCATTAAATTTAACTTGAAGTCAAATGTGTAGCTAAACAGAGTGAGTTCTAGGTCCGTTTTAAAATGTACTGACTATGCACACTTAGGAGGAAAAATAATTTTTACTTCCCAGGAAATATTAAAACGAAGGATTTTCTGCCAAAATACATCTGTCAAATTGACCAACTGTAGAATCATAGATGGATCGATCAATCACACACTGGGGAAAGAATCGAAACATAAGCCTGAATTGTTACAATGGTATGATTTAAAATAAAGAATATTTTTTTAAAAAATGATTTTGTTGCTTGGAGATCACAAAGTTTCAATTCTTGCATGAGGCCTCTCTGCTTCAGTTCTTAGTGTCTGGATATGATTTTTGTTCTGGTGTAACATTATTGGAGCTCAGTTCTCTTCCAGCTGATAGCCTGTGTATAGAAAGTGGTGTCTGTGGAAGCCATTCTCAACAAGCTATCCAGTCAACAGAGAAAGTGAGACTGTATGGATCGCTTAGCCTCAAAGGGAGCAGCAAGGCAGAGGTCTCTCTGCTTCCCAAAGGATCCAGGCAGCAAAACCTACATGCTGGCCCATCCATGGAACCTGAATCTGGAGGCGAGCTTGAGACACCCAACTGCTGAACTGTCACTTCTCAGCAGAGGGTTAGGGATGAGAAGGAACTTGTGAGCCTGTGGGTGAGCTAGAAACAGGTCATTTTCAGCAACCTCAATTCTGCAGACATGACAGAGAAGTAACTAGGCATGGACTCCCTCCATTTTCTTCCACTATTCCCCGACAGGAATGAGCAAATTCATCCTCAATGTTTTTCCTCCCCTCAATATCATGTGAAGTTCCCTTTGTCCCCTCTCAAAAGTATACATGAAGTCATGTCCTTTTCCCTCAAATCTTCTCTTATATTCTTCTTTCATTGAAGGGCATGGACTTTGAATATTTTCTGTAAAAAATTTACCTATTTCAAATCTGGAATACAGCTCAGTGGGAGAGCACCTACCTAACGTGGGTTAGATCCTGGGTTCAATCACGGTACCACAAAGCAAGAGAGGTATACATTTGCCCTGTGTCCTAATACCAAAAACAGGGGTCCTCAACCTGTGGATTGAGACCCATTTGGGGGTCAAAAGAACCCTTTACAGGGGTCACCAAGGACCATCTGCATATCAGATACTTACATTAAGATTCATAGCAGTAGCAAAATTATAGTTATGAAGTAGCAACAAAAATAGTTTTATAGTTGGGGCCACCACAACATGAGGAACTGTATTAAAGTGTCACAGCATTAGTAAGGTTGAGAGCCACTGCTCTAAAGTTTGTAATTTAAACTCCTGTGCATGCTTCTTAACCACCTCTTTTTCACTCCTGAATATTCTCTGAAGTAAAATGGACAGTCCTTTAGGTAGATGCCAGGAGTTTAAAATTGATCTTGTGATAGATCTAGCTTCAGTTTTTGAGAAAACTTCACGCTGATTTCCATAGTGGCTGTACCAGTTTGAAATCCCACCAGCAATGAATAAGTAATCCCCCTTTCCCACATCCTCATCAGCATGTGCTGTTATTTGTTTTCTTCATCTTGGCATACTAATTGGGGTAAGATGAAATCCAAAGTAGTTTTAATTTGCAAATTTTCCAACAATCTCACCCAGCTATGAACCCTGCGAGTTATAATAACGACCTGACAAAAGATATGCCCACTGGTGCAACATCGGCACAAACACTAGAGGAGCCACTTTAAAAATTGGATTTAAAGCCTTCTCCATGAGATGGAACCCATACCTGATATTGTCAATGAGGCCAAGAGCCTGAGACAATAGGTCATGGGCCCAGAGGAAAACCTACTACTATTGTTCGGCTAAATTAACATAGTAACAAAATGACTCCTGATGACATGTTGCTATACCCATAAATCAATGCATTGCTCAATCCTAAGCAGAGAAGCTCCTTCTTACAGTGGATGGCAATTAGCACAGAGGCCAACAACTACACAGCAGACATACAATGACAGTCTTTGGAGTACTCAGCCCTGACCTGAATGTCTATCACTCCCCTTTCATCAAGTCTCAAGAATCTATCTGTGTAGAAGAGGAGGCAGAAAGAATTTGAGAGCCAGAGGTAGCTGATGATTTTAAGTAAACAGCATATTCCAGACACAACAATCAGATGTGCGTATGATCCATAGAAACTGTGATGGCCGGCACAAGATATGAACAAGCTGAAGCCAAGTCAAAGCTCACTGTGAAGGAGGGGAATGGGTACAAAATCCCACCCTTAGCTAAGAAGTTATTCACAAAAGAGAGCTACGTGGAGAGTGAAAATCAGTTCCTACAACGGAGTATATAAACAATACTTGGTGTATAAACCATACTACAGGGAAGACCCAATGCTCAGGTTTAGTTGGGCAATTCAAGTTGGACTTCATGCTTTTAATAGGATTTTTTCTTTTGTTTTTGTTTTTAAGAGTGAGAAAGAACATAAAGTTGGGTGGGTGAGAGATCTTGGGAGAGTTGGAGGGAGAAAAAGAATATGATAAAAATATACTGTATGAAATTTTCAAATGATAATTTATATATATATATTTGAGATATATATATATATATAAATTTATATAAAATCCAGTGACAGAGTGTTTTGACTGAGTTTTAAAGAACTTCCCACCCAGAGCAGGAAGAGCCATACAGTCTTTGCATCTCATCTTCCTGTTTAATGATCATTTCTAGACAAAAATTAGAAATTCTATAAACAAATTAAGCATCGTTTACTGGGAACTAGAAGAGCCGACCCCATCCCTTCCTCCTGGAGCCAATCTCCTGATCAAAAGCCTGTTAATTCTAATCTAAATGGCAAGTCTTTTCACCTCTTTTACAGGTGATCTAAACTAGACCATGACCAGTGGCGACGTTTTTCAGGGTCAGAGAGGAAATAAGAAAACTGCAAAGCAGGCAGTGGATGGTGGGGGAGGCAGCAAAGAAAGCGACAGAGATAGAAAACAGCAGAGCTTTAACTTCCCCAGAGAAACCCAAGGACTGCTGATGAATACTTGCTGTGCTGAGGCTTTTTTCCAGATAAAGGAGAAATCCATTCTCTTTAGCTTGATCCCAACAGGGAGATATCATCAAGGCTGCTTTCAACAGATGGAAAAACACTCCACCTGCCTCAAGGAAATACTACAAAATAAACAGCTACTGCTTCTCATGTGTCTTGCTAATGTGTTCTGTACACTTCAGTCCTATGCAATCGTGCCACATATTTTCTTCCAGGAGCTCAGAGCCCTTTATAGAAAGCTTAATTCTCTGGAAAGTAACTTTCTGCCTCCTTGCATGAAATCTGGATACTGAGAGGCGGCCTTGATCTAAACTGGCCTGTTGTTCTTCACTGTTCTTGTTCTCTTCGCCTAGCTCGGGTATCTACTCTACTCTGTGAGTCCACCTTTTCTTCCAGATGTCTCTTCAAAAATAGCATCTCACTGGTGCAGGTGGATGAGACTTGCTGAGCTGAGCCTCACTGGAAATCTCTCAGTTTCTCCAGTGAGAATCTCTAGTATGTGACAAAGAACACAGGGATTCATCATTAACTCTCCATGGTTTGACATCAAGACCAATTGATAAGGGGCACATGAGAACTCTGACAAATTCCGTGGTGTATAGACTAATAATGCCAGATACGGATATACACAAGGATCACCTATGCTTAAGGAAAATATAGCTTTATGGAGAGAAACAATGGAGGTTTGTTTTTTTTTTCAGGAATAGATGAAATTATGTCACTTGTAGGGAAATGGATGGAACAAGAGAACATGTATTAAGGAAAAAAAGCCAGACTCAGAACAGGGAATGAATCCAGAGGTAAAAGCATCTGCTTCCAAATCTGATGGTGTTAATTCAACCCCCGGAACCTACAAGGTGAAAAGCAAGACTTGACTTCTGAAAGTTCTCCTATGACCTTCATACTCACACTATGTCATACATGCTTGTGTGTGCATGCATACACACACACACACACACATACACACTAAACAAATGTTAAAAAATAAAGTAGTTTTAAGCCAGGCTTAGAAAGACAAATATCACTTTTTTTCTTTCATATACAAAATCTAGTTTTAATAAGGGGGCTATTTGGTGGAAGAGGTGGTACAGTGGCAGGGGGGGATAAGAGAGGGCAGCGGTGAAGATGTATGGATGTATGATAAACACGGAGCTCACTCTCATATGCATAATCCGGATTTAAATACACATATACACATGTGTAGTTAGAGATACGACCTCAAAGCATAAGGGACTTTGAAGAGAAGATAGGAGACAGCTGACAAGAGGAAGAGGAAAAAAGGACCAGAGAGATGAATGAGGGAAATATAATAATGTGCATGTGTGCAAATATAATGAATCCCATTGTTTTGTAAGTTAATTTTTAAATCATTTTTTAATCAAAAGGTTTTTTTAAAAATATTCTGCATTCTCTTTTCCACTTCCCTGATTCAGGTCAAGGTGAGGCTCATCACCTTTGTGTAGAGGAGAGTCAAAGCCAAATTCTTGCAGTCAGTCCATACTGGCAGAGCACTGAGCACAACCTACCCACCTCACCTTCCAGGGCTGCCTAGTGCAATCAATGCCCCACAGAGATGGTCAGTTTTTCTGTTTGGGCTTTGGTTTGAGGACTGTTTTTCTGTGCATTTGCACTGTTGGAGACAGAACCAGGGCCTTGAACATGCTAGACACACACTCCACCACTGTGCGACTCTCCAGCCTGACTCAGCCAGTTCCCTCTGCTTCTGTCAGACCTTCCTCCTCCCCCACTCCCCTTTCCTCAACTCCCCAACCCCGCCCTGTCCCGCCAGTGCCTTTGTTGGGATCATTTTCCAAAGGTTCTTTCCTCAGGCTCTACTTTTCAGAAGAGTACTCACACCCTGCCTTGATGCTTATCCCTGAACTCCCCACTCATGGCCTTGTTCCCTTGGACAATGTGGTCACAAGTCTTGCTCACTGCTATGCAGAATCACAGCTAGAGCTTTAGATCAGCTGTTCAAGTCGGGAGGCATCTCCGACCTGTGTTTCATGGCAGTTAGAGGGCTTATGCATTCAAGACAAGCACAAGTGATTTTCTAACTTCCCACCAGGGCCCCAAAGGTTTCCCAGGACCTGTTGCCTGCTTTTGGAGTTTTCCTATTGGCATATCATGAGACGGCCACAGGCCACAGGCCACAGCCCCCAGGCATGAATCCCCGGTTCTAAATCAATTTCTAACTGTCTATAGCCAAGCAAAACATTGCCTAATGCTGACTTTCCTAGTCTTCCCATCATGTGTATGTCCAGGACACTTAACTCTGGCCAATAGGAAAGAACTTTGAACTTTGAAAGAACTTTGAGACTGCTTCACATAAACAACTGAATCTCCATTGTACAAAGTAAATATCGAACTGCTAAGGATGGCAGATCTACTTAGTAAGCCAAAAAATGCCCGGTTCTTGATGTTCTCTGATATCTGATAGTGGTTACCATGGAGCTTACCACTTAAGTCATCATTAGCCAAGTTCTTCTGTTTGCACCCAAAAGTGTTCTTGGCTTGTATGTCACAAAGGATTTGTATCCAGAATATATAAAGACTTTCTGTAAATCAATAGTAATGCGGCAAACGACCTCATTAAAACTGTAAAAGACTTAAACAGTTACTTTAAAAGAGATATATATGACTAACAAACATCTGAAAAAGATGCATGGAACTACTGACGGGGAAATGTAAACCAAAACCACAGTGAGACAGTGCTTTAGACTCACTCACCAGAATCACAAAAGTTTGTAAGGCAGGAAATCTGTGTATTATAAAGAATAAATAGGAATCTTTACAGTGAGTGGCTCACTTTTAAAGACCATGGCGGCTCCTAACCGAGACACTGCAAGGCAGCTGTAGGTTTAGCCTTCCCAGCCCTGGTCACACTCATGATAGGCGGGAGAAGCCCTCCTATGGAACCCTGCCCCTCTGAGCTACAGGCCCACCCACTCATGGGAAGCTCCCTCTCACATCCCCTTTACCCTTTCTCAGGACACAGACGGTAATCTCCAATGAACTCAAAGGCACAGAGTGACTAAGGTGATTTTCACTCATTTTGCATCCAAAATTGATTACTTGGGCTAGCAAGTGCAGGTGTAGCTATGGAGACAGTGAGTGGGAGTGTTTTATGTCAGAGCTTCTCTGGATAGTCTGGGGCTGGAGACAAGGACTCCCATTGCTTTATGACCTCATAACTCCGCACTAAATAAATACATACTTTATAGACTCTAAATAAATATCTGTTGGTCTGAATTGATTTTACTGTTACTGTTAGAGCCGCAAGAATAAATACTTAGATTCATAGGCACCTGAACCTAGCCAGAATACACACTCTTTCTCTCTCACTCTCCCATTCTCTCTCTTCATCTGAATGCTCTGTCCTCCCCCCCCCTTCTTCTATCCCTCTTTCCCTTCTTCAATCCCTCCCTCCTCCCTCTCCCTCTGTCACAACAGGAAACATGCTCCAGAAGGAACACTCACTCTCACTGACAACGTCCCCTGATATCCTGGACACACCACTTAATCAAAAACTCCTTGTACCACTACCAGCGAAATGAAGAGAGGGATAGTTTTCCTGCCCAAGCACGGAGACCGGACTGGGTGATATTTCCAGACTTCTTACCACTCAGGAGGCCGCTAAGGCTGCAGAGATGCCTCTTTCACAGGTGCCTCTCGTTTTCTTGGCTTTCTTGTGCATTTGCAGTTCTCATTATTTTTCGTTCTCCGGCTCTCACGCCTTTCTTACAGCTTCCCCCATCTTTCTTCTGCACAGCCATCACTACCTCCTTCGCTCTCCCGCAGGAGCCAATAGCGCCCCGCCCCCCGCCCCCTCCCCAAAATCCTTCCTACATATTCACAAGCGGAAATGCTGCCCTTCTCTTACCAAATTCTTTGGGAAAAATAAGAAACTGTTTATTCGAGTATATTTGCTATTATATTGATTCAATAACAATAAATAGAAGGAAGAAGTTGATGGGTTTCCTGAAAACATAAAGATTATGACACTGAAGACTAAAATAAAAAGTTATATGCAATTTATGCAAAAAAGTATATAGTGTTATAGTAGTAGATGTACCCTTTCTTCATTTCTGACCATTGTTCAATAACTCTACTCTTGTCCTATATAAACCTTAAGAGTATTGTAAAGTATGCCGTATCTAAATGGATACCGCTGCTTTATAGGAGTTATATTTGTAAACACTTTTAAGTATTTTGTTGGTGGATCATGTATACGATTGTTAACCTGCATTTATTGCTTAAACCACATTGTGCCTGGTGCCTAAGGAAGTCAAAAGAGGGCATCGGAGCCTCTGGAACTGGAGTTACAGGTGGCTTTGAGCTGCCATGGTGGTGCTGGGAATCGAATTTCAGTCCCCTGGAGAGCAGCCAGTGCTCTTAACCACTGACCCACCTCTCCCGCCCCAGGAACTGTATATGAGAAAGAATATGTGACCTTACCTTTCTGAGTCTAGATTGCCTTTCTTGGGATAACTTTTTAAAATCCCATCAATTTCCATCATTTAATTTATTAATACCTAAATAAAATTCCATTGTGCGTATGTACCATATTTTCATAATCCATCCGTCAGTTGATGGACATTTAGGCTGATTCTATGTCCTACCTATAGCTATTTTTTTTTTTTTTTTGGTTTTGCCATGAGTGATATAGCTGTGTCAAATGGTTGATATATTCCTAGATCTTTGAGGAATGTCCTCACTGCTTTCGAAGTTACAGCACCAGTTTACATGTCCACCAAAAGTGAGTAAGAGTTCCTCTTTCCAACATCCTCACCAACACTTGTCATTTGAGAATAGCCATTTGGGGAGGGGTGAGATGAATCCCAAAGTAGTCTAGTTTTCATTTATCTGATGGCAAATGATGGTAAACACTTGCTTAAGTGCGCATTAGTGACTTTCTTTTCTTCTTTTGAGACTTTTTTTTTTTTTTGGATCCATGGTCCACTTTAATTTGTTTGTTTTCTTGATATCTTTGTGTATTCTAGGCATTAATTTTCTGTCAGAAGTGTAGCTAGCAAATCTTTTCTCTCATTCTGTAAGCAGCTTCTTCACTTAATTTATAATTTCTCTGCCATATAGAAGCTTTTCAATTTCATGAGATACCATTTTTCAGTTATTGGTTTTATTTTCTGTGCTACCAGAATCCTGTTTGGAAAGTTCTTACCTGCGCTTACATGTCAAAGTATACTCCTGCTTACTCCTCTATCATTTCCAAAGTATCTGGTCTCCTGTTGAGGCCCTCCATCCATTGCAGTTAGGGTTTATGCAGGGTGACAGAAAAGGATCTAGTTTCATTCACCCAGTCTCCTTCCATCATTTTTGAAAGATGCTATCTTTTCTCAAGTTGGCATCTTTGTCAATACTCAGGTAGCTGTAGTTGCATGAGATCATGTATGGATCATGTATATTTTATTGACTTATTTTCTGTTTTGCTGCAGTATCATGCTATTTTTTATTACGGTATCTTTCTAGGAGAGCATGGAATCAGGTATGGTGATACTCTTACAATATTCTTTTGTTCAGGACTGTTTAGACAGCTTCAGTATTTTGGAGTTTGTTGTTGTTTTGTCTTGCTTTGTTTTTTGTTGTTTTTGTTTTGTGTGTGTGTGCACACATGCGCTTACATATACATGTTAAAATTCTTTTTCTATATCTGTGAAGAATGGGCCTGGGATTTTGATTAGGACTGCACTGAATTGGTAGAGCTTCTGATTCAAGGGTCATTTTTACAATATTAATTCTTCCAATCTGTGAAGATGGATGTCTTTCTGTCTCCTAGTATCTTCCTCAATTTCTTTCTTTAAAGTTTTAAAGTTTTCATTATAAAAGTCGTCTCTTTGGTAGGTTTATCCTGAGGTTTTGGTGGAGATTGTTATTGCTGTTTTGGAGAGTGTGTGTATGTATGCTTGTCTGTGTATTTGACTATTTTGAAAAAGATTGGTATCCTGATTTCTTTTCAGTATATCTGTCTGTACTGAATATAAGAAAGATACTGATTTTTGTGTGTTAATTTTTTATCTTACTAATTTCCTGAATATATGTATCAACTCTAAGAGATTCTTGGTGGAATCTTTAGGATATTCTACAAATATAATCATATCTGAAAACAGGGATATTTTGACTTCTTTTCTAATTTGTGTCCATTTTATTCCTCATCTCTGTCTTACTGCTCTAGCTCAGTCTCCAAGTACTTTATTGAATAGGAGTGAAGGGAGTACACATCCTTGTCTGTTCTTAATCTTGGGCAGAGTGCTTTGAATTTTTCTCCACTTAGAATAATGTTGGCTAAAGGTTTACCATAGCTTTTATTATGTTGAGTTACGTTACCTCTATCCCTGGAATCTCCATGACATTGATCGTATCATGAAGAAATGTTGAATTTTGTCCAAGGTCTTTAATGAGTTTATGGAGATGATCATGTGCTTTTTCATCTTTTAGTTCATTCATGTGATGAGTTACATGTATTGACTTACATATGTTGAACCATCCCTGCATCTCTGGAATTAAGCCATCCTGGTGATGGTGAATGATCTTTTTAATATGATCTCGACTTAAGTTTTAAAGTATTTTATTGAGCTTTCCCCCTCTATATTCATCATGGGGATCAGTCTTGTAATGTTCATTTTTGTTAAGTCATTATCTGGTTTTGGTACCACATTAATACTGATTTTGTAAAAAGAATTTAGAAACATTCTTCCATTCCTACTTTACAGAATAATTTCAGTAATGCTAAAATTTTAGTTCTCCTTGAAGACTTGGTAGAATTCTGCAGTGAATCCTTCTGGTCATGAGCTTTTGTAATTGGGAAAGTTTTTCACTATTGCTTCAGTCTCATTGCTGGTTATATATCTTTTTAGAATATTTATTTCATCCTGGTTTTGTTTTGGTAGGTCACATCTTAGAAATTTATTTATTTCTCTTTCGATTTTCCAGTTTGATAGAATGTGAGTTTTTAAAGTATTTCCTTACAGTTTTCTGAAGTTTATTGATCTTTGTTGAAACGTTTCCATTTCATCTGTAACTTTACTAACTTGAGTCGTCTCACTTTCTTTTGTCTGGGTTGGCTAAGGGTTTTCAGACTTTATATTTCAAGAATCATTTCACTGGATTTCATTTCACTGATTATTTGTAAGTGTTTGTTGTTCTTGTTGTTTTTCTATTTCATTATTTCTGATATGATCTTGATTATTTCTCCCTATCTAATGGTTTTAGATAGTTTGTTCTTGCCTTTGCTAAGGCTTGTGGTAAAATTTTAAGTTGTTTATTTGGATTCTTCCTATTTCTTTGATGTGGAAACTTAGAGATATAAATTGTGTCTTCTTAGACTGCTTTTGTTGTATCCTATAGATTTGGATATGTTGGTTTTTTTTGTCATTATATTAAATTCAAATTTCTCTTACTCCAATTTTTATTTCTCCAATGATCCATTCATCATTCAATAGTGTATTATTAATTTCTATGACAGCATTTTCTGCGTTTTCTATTATTGTTGATATCTGTTTTATTCCATTGTGGCTGGATAAAACACAAGGAGTTTTATCTTAACTTTACTATACTAGAAAAGTAGACTAATTTTGTGTTTCAATATTTGGTCTATTTCAGAATAAGTTACATGAGCTTCTGAGAAAAATGCATATTCTTTACCATTTTTATAGCTTGTTCTATAGATGTCTGATGGGTCACTTGATGTATTGTATCATTTAGCTTCAATTTTTCTATTTTTTTGTCTACATGACCTGTGTATTGGCGAAGGTTGTATATTGATGTCACCTGCTATTACTGTGTTGAGGTTAAACTATAGCTTGGTGTCTAGTGTACTTGTCTTATCATAAACTTGGGTATCAAGTTTGGTGTATATATGTTTAGAATTGTAATGTTTTCATGATAGATTGTCCTCTAGATCAGTGTGAAGTGACCTTTATCTCTTCTGAATGGTTTTGGTTGAAAGTATATTTTGTCAGCTATTATAATAGCATTTCCTGCTTGTTTTCTGGTTCCATTTACTTACCTTTGTCAACCTTTTCACCCTGACATAGGGTAGTACATTTTGTTTCTTAGAGTCAGCAAAATTATGAATCTTTTTTCTAATAGTCTTCTAGCAAATGAGTGAGAAGTTGAATCCATTGATATTCAAAATACTGAAACATGTAGCCATTGATTCAGGGCAAAAGGCAGTTTATTCCTTGGCTAATTCAAATCCTGGTCCTTAGAGGGTTTTAGCCTCTATACAGTCTAAAACACTTAAGCTTCTGAGACTTACTGCTCACTGAGCCACTCTGACTAGCTCCTTCTGATCTCAGAGCTGTATTGAACTCACTGACTATTCTGGTTGGCTGATTAAACTTACTTGCTGTTCTAGCTCAAACTCTTCTCCAAGCTGCTTGTTCAAACTGACCTTCGGAGCTGGCTGACTGTTTCTGACTGAACTCTTCTCACTCTGGATGACTCTGGCTGACTCCTATAACTTCTCTGACTCTACTGCTCTGTTTAACTTCAAACTGACTCTCCCTGTCTGACTTCTGTAGCACTGCCTCTGTGTCTCTGCCTCAGACTGCCTCAGGCTATTTCTGTGTCTCTCTGAACTCCCTGTGAACTGAGAGCATCCTTTTATATCGTGAGAGTTGGGTGTGACCTCACTCTAATTCAATCTCAGAATTGGGATTAAAAGCCTGTGCTCATTCAGTAACCATGAACTAAGAGCCATGACCTACTTCTGAACTGACTGCTTCCTTTTACAACCCTAGTGTTGGGACTAAAGAAGTGTGCTTTGTTGCCTTAACAAAAAAAAAAAAAAAAAAAAAAAAATCCCTTTCACATAGCATTAGCACAAACAGGATAGAATTAGTCTAACATTTTTTCTGCATTTCATCCAGATCACACAGGCCTCTAAATGTGATACCTTCATATGGCCCTTGGATATGATCCCTTCCTACCTATTACACAGGTCTTTCAATGTGATCATTTCCCAGAGCAGCAATGTTGCTGGATCAAATGATTAAATACTCCTCTGTAGAAACATATGTATCAATTCCTGTCTTTTTTTTTTTTTAGTTTTGTGATGTTTTTGTGATGTTTGTTTTCTTAGTCCTTCTTTGCTTAACTGCTGGCCTGTCACCAATCATTTTTCTCTGTGGCCTTTTGGATACATAAAAAAGTTTTTCTTCTTCCTTCAGTTGTGACAGGTTGCTTGATGACATAGCGTTATGGGCTGGTATCTGTGACCTTTTGGAATGTGTCAGATATTGGTTCAAGTTACCCTGCTTTTAATGTCTACATTGAAAAACTGTGTGCCACTCCAGCAAGCTTGCTTTAAAGCTTGCTTTATATGTGATGTGTTCTACCTCTCTTGAGCATTCAGTATTGATTATTCATCCTGCATGTCCAGTGTTTTGGCTAGTTTTCCATTCTAAATTTTATTTAGGTTCATGTTTTCTTCAGTATTTCTATCTCCTTATTAAATTCTATTTTTCAACATTCTGAATTGTCTTATTTTATTCAACTGCTTGCTTGTGTTTTCTTAGTCTTTGTTCTAGTTTAGATTCTGTTGCTGTGATAAAATACTGACTGAAAACAAATTGGGGGGAGGAAAGGTTTTATTTGGCTTATAGATCACAGTCCGTCATGGAGGGAAACTAAGGCAGGAATTCAAGGCAGGAACTGAAGCAGAGACCAGGAAAGAATGCTGCTTACTGGCTTGCTTTTTTGTGGACTTCTCATCTTTCCTTAATACATAACTCAGCCCACCTGCCTACGGATAGTACTGTACACAGTGGCCCAAGATCTCCTACATTAATTAACAATCATGCAGACTTACCAGATGTAGGCATTGATTTGGGGCAAAGTCTTACTATTCTTTTGTCTAATTAAATCACCAGTGCTAGCCTGGAGCTTTTGAGCCTTTCTGTCTCTGTGCAATTTAGTCTTCAGTCTAGAGCTGGAAGGCTTCAGCCTTCATACAATCTAGAATATTTAAACCTTTGTACACTCTCATCAATGTTACTACTGACTGAGCCACTCTGACTAGCTCCTTCTGAACTCTGACTTTTCATTCAATTCACTCACTGTTCTAGCTAAAACTCTTCTCCAGGCTGACTGGTTCAAACTGATCTTCCGAGCTGGCTTACTGTTCCTGACTGCACTCTTCAGATTTGGGATATTCTGGCTGATTCCCTGACTCAACTGCTCTGCTTGGCTTCAAACTGACTCATACTTCCCATCTGATACTGACTTCTGCCAAGTTGTCTCTGTGTCTCTGTGTCTCTGTATATCTCCTTCAGCCTGCCTGCTTCTGACTGCCTGCTAAAACTCACTCTGCTTTAACTGACTCTGCTCTGAAATGAGAGCCAACCTTTCTATCATGAGAGTTGGGTATGTCCTTCTCTGACTCACTCTGCTAACTCTTCCTCTGATTAGTCACTTTGCCTGTCCCTCACTGACTCATCTCAAATGTCATTTTGTGTGTGACACTGACTCCTTCTGAGCTTCTGCTTCCACACACTGTGTCTGTCTTACGGAAAAGGCATAGACAACCACTACCTTCTGAATATTGGGATTAAAAGTGTTTACTACCACTGCTTTCTGAATACTTGGATTAAAGGTGTGTCTGCATTTTATCCAGACCACATAGGCCTCTGAATGCAGACCCTTGGTATATAGACCCTTCCTAACTTTCACAGAGGCCTATTCTTCTATAAATCAATGAAATGACTCACAGACATACCTCCAGGCCAGTCTGATGGAAGGAATTCTTTAATTAATGTTCCCTCTTCTTAGGTATGTCTGGGTTTGTATCAACTTGAATAAAACTAATCCACACAGTCTTCATTCCATTGGTTTTAACGTTCTCATTCAGTACCTTAAATGAATATCTTTATAATTGTTCTTTTAAATTGAATATCTTTATAATTGTTCTTTTAAATCCATTGTCTTGAATGTCATCTCTATTCCCTTTACTGGCAACCATTCCTATGATTATTGATACTCTTGGGAAGATACATATTGTCATCATTTTTCACATGACTTGTGTTTTTACCATGGTGCAGGTGCATCTATAATTAGGTTGTTGGCTGCATCTTTTGGTGTGAGAGTCTGGCTCACCTCTGTTGACTAGGCATTTAGAATGTTCTTTGCTGTTGCTAGTTTGGCACATTTTAGATCACTTGATGATGCTTGAAGCAGTCTGGGTCCACTCAGCGCTGAGTCATGATTGAGGTAGCAGAGGTACTTCTAGCTCAGTAAGGGAGAAGTACAGCTTTTGACATCACCAATGGATGTGCTATATAGCAAGCAGTTTCCTCCTAGTGCTCCTCGGAAGTTGAAGTCAGAAAGTAAGAGAAGCAAGGGTTAACAGTGGGACACATGGTGTCTTGCTTACTCTTCTGTTGCTATGAAGAGATACCATGACCAAGATAATTTATAAAAGAAATTTTATTGAGAGGCTTACTTACAGAGGGTTAGACTCCAACAACATGGAGTATGGCAACAGGCATTCAGGCATGGCACAGGTTAATTGTGCAAATATAGATGTGCAAGTCTCTCTGCTGTACACCGCATTTGATACCTTTGGATATATACCCAGGTATGATATAGCTGGATCATATGACAGTTTTATTTTTAGTTTTATGAGGAATTGCCACTATTCTTTCCATATTGGTTATGCTAGTTTAAATTCCCACCATCATCACCACAGCTAGTATTTGTTGGGAGGGTTTGTTCTTTATGGTAGCCATTCTGGCTGGAGCAAGAGGGGACTCTCATTGTAGTTTTGAGTTTCATTTCCTGATGGCCACAAATGCTAAAAATACTTTATCTCTTAAATGTAAATGACATAGCTTAAATTCTCACCGACCCAATCCCCTAGAATTGGGGGATGTGTGTGATCCCTTATTAATACTCTCCAAATTCTTCTGGTGAATTCTTTATCACTTAGCTAATTATCTTGCTTCCTCTAATGCTGCCATCTCTCTGTAGGCCTATCCCTTCTCTTGTATTACCCAAGGCACTATTAAAGCAAAGCTATTAGACAATAAATGTTCAGAGATAATGGAGTAGAAGTAGTGATTAGTACCTAATATAGAACAGAAAACAACACAAATGGATCATTAGATACAACTGCTCTTTAAAAGCTGATCAACCATATTCACTGGCCAATTCGTTTTAGGTTGTTATATTTCTCCAACCAAATCTCTTTAAAGACCCTCCTCTTTTGTACTATCAAGACACAGTACCCAAATAGGGAAGCTACATCACAAAAGGAACCCTTGGAAAATTTAGCAAGTGAGCCGGGAGCCACTGAAACTACACTGTTCTGGCAAGTGTGACAAAACTGATTTATTCATTATGGGGGAAAATATTAGTCTTATGTTTAGAAGAAACAGTTTAAAATTTTTCAACTCATTATAAGAAAAATATTTCTAAAAGGTAAAGTTATCTAACAAATATGATTCTGACTATGAAGTCACTTGATGAAAGCAAGAAATGCATGTAAAAATAGCACTTATTCTATGGAAGTAAATAAGCAAGGATCTTTAATCCCTTTCAAATTTAACATTCCCACCATATAGGCAAAGAAGACAACTCAGGAACCATCTTGTGAAAGATTTGAGCTATTTTTAGGAACTATCAAATGTAGATATGAGAGATACTCACATCCCTATCCTCAGGGGAGCAGATGAGCAAATCATTGGAATACAGAATAAATATTAGACATTTCATTTCTATCTTATTTAAAGTAGAATAAATTAAGCTTTTCCAAAACAAAAATTACCTTTTAATCAGTATCTTTATGTATATATTAGAAATATAAACATTTTGGACCACTGAAGAACACTTACTTAAACATTTATTAAAACTATATACTGTGATAGAACTTCAGCACTCTGCTTAGGAGCCATCTTAAACAGGAAAATCATCACCAACAATAACAACAAACAAAACAAACAAACGAAACACACACACAAAGGCAGAAAAAAATGACACTGTATATGCCACTAAAAAGGGGATGAGAGATACATAATTTGAAATATAAAAGGAAGAAGAAGGAGAAGGAGGAGGAGGAGGAGAAGAAGAAGAAGAATGGCCCTGTTGTTTAAACTCATCTGAGAGCATATTCATCAAGAGACTCAAATATTTTGCATCTGTGAACATTTGTAAGTAGCCAGAAAAGCAGCATACGTTTTGTTATGAGGTTAGAAATACATTTTAATAAGTATATGAAGCCATAAATACCGAATCCAAGAATAACAACAATCAACTACATATAATTCAACAAATGGTATAGTAGTTATGGAAAATAACAAACTAAGAAAAGGAGTTGGAAAAGGTTGGGTGATTCAATTTGAAGTAAGGTTTAATTCCTGAGTAAGATAGGAGGCAAGTCATGTGCTCACCTAAAGCAAGAGGCTTCTGAGAACCAGGAATAAAGATGAAAGCTGGAGGCAGGTGGGTATGTGGTGCCTTTGGGGAACAGTCCATGCCTGTATGCAGGGAATGGGGTATGGCAAGGAAAGAGGCTGGAGATGGAGACAAGGAGAGAGACTAGACAGAGGTTGCTAGGGCCTTGTGACAGGTAGGGAACTTAACATTCAATCTTTGTCACTTACCTTTGTGTTAAGCGACTTGATTGCATTCAGCAAAAGAGGGTGTCTTAGTTTAATTACCTGTTATGACTAAAGCAACTTAAGGTTGGGGGTGGGGGTGTTCTTGAGCTTACAGTTCCAAAAGGAATGTAGTCCATCATGTTGGGGAAGTCACAGAGCCAGGCATGTGAGGCCAGCCAGTTCTATTGCATCAAGAGTTCTGAAGCAGAGAGGGACCAGGAAGTGGGGACATGCTACAAAACCTCAAAGCCACCCTCATTGACATACTTTATCCAATGAGATGCCACCCTCTAAGAATCCCATAAGCTTCCTAGACAGCACCAGCATCTGGGGACCTGGTGTCTGAACACATGAGCCTATGGATATTATTTCACAATCAAACCACAACAGAGAGCCAAAACTTGACCTTAAGAGAAGCTACTTTAAAAAAAAAAAATCTCTTTAAGCTGGGCAGTGGTGGTGCAACACCTTTAATCCCAGCACTTGGGAGGCAGAGGCAAGCAGATCTCTGTGAGTTCAAGGCCAGCCTAATCTACAGAATGAGTTTCAGGACAGCCAGAGTTACAACAGAGAAACCCTGTCTCGAAAAACAAAACAAAACAAACAAAACCTCTTTGTTCCATGTGAAATAAGCTATAGGGAGGCCAGGTTGAAGTAAGGGAGAGACAGTGATACCAGTGAGGTTACTAGCCAGGAAGGCAATGGTTGTAGCTAGGACTAGGTGCTAGTGGTAGAGACAATGAGGATTTGATGAAGTCTCAAGTCCTGAAGTAATGCCAGCAAGATTAGCTGATTGTTCCATATGTTACCTGTATGTATGTTTTCAGGGCTGAGCGTTTGGTACTTGACAGCCAGTTGGTGTGCTCTTCCCTGGAGAGGACCACCTCTCCTCCTCCCAGCTTTACTTGGTTGCCTTTAATTCTTTGTGTAGGGTTGTCTCGTGCTCTACTCCCCATCCAGTTTGTAATGTTCATTGGTGTTATCCTTGTTCAGCTCACATTTAGAAATACATATATGCATGCAGTAACAATGAATGAAAATAGAGGTCATGATTTTGAAGGAAAGAGGGGAGGGGTGTATGGAAGGATTTAGAGGGAGAAAATTGAAGGGATAAATCTTGTAATTAAATTAAATTACAATCTCAAAAATAAATAGGAGAGAGAGAGAAAAAGAAGAGTAGAGAAGAGAAGAGAGGAAAGGAAAGGAGAGAGAAGGCAAAAAGAAAAAGAAAAGTGGAAGAATGGAATATGGAGAGTGAGAGAAAGAAGAATTAAAGATAACCCCAAAGGCTGAAGTAACAAACCTGAGCACTTGAAAAAAATAGAATTAGCATTTTCAAATATGCAAAAGACTTGGAAATGAAGCATAGTGCAGAGCAATCAAGAGTTTGGCTTAAGGCACAGTGAAATTGAGATGTCTATTGGACATTCAAGTAGGGATATTCAGCAGCCATTGACTAGATCTCTTGGGGAGGTATATATTTTGTAGGCATCATGATGCTAAAGGTATTTAAAGTCACAAGACCTGATAGGATTGCCCAGAGCAAGTATAGCAGAGATTAGAAGAACACAGGGAATGGAGCCAAGATTGAAAGATGGTGTTCTCCAATAGTCATTAAACTCAATAAAAGCCAGCTGAGCAGAAACAGCAAGTGAGGTAGAAGTAGTCAGAGAGAGTGGGATACTGGAGGCAGAAGTGAAGAAAGTGATTCAGGAGCAGAAATTAACCACAAGTGCTGTGAAGTACTAAGGTGAATCCTGAGAGTCACCTACTGAATTTGACCACGTAACAGTCTCTCTTGACTCATTGAGATAGGTTGACAGAAGTATCAGATTAAAGCCTAAGTATGTTCAAAATGTGAAAAGAGACAATGGGGCAGGTGTGGACAGACCACCCTTGCAGGATTTTCTAGAACATTAGCATGGTGCTGAAGGAAAACAACTGGAGTGGTAATCCAGCATGTGTGTGCTTTGGGAATAAGTATAGAGAGGGAAACCAAGACAATGACTGAGAGAGAGCATCTAATTGATTGAAGGAGCAATGTCTGTAAGTCATGTTGAGGCATGGAACCCAGCTTATGTGTGAAATACTGAGACTTAAAGAGCACAGATTTATCTATTACCAGGAGGAGAGTCTATGCTGGTTAGTTTTATCAAGTTGACACAAACCTGGACATATCTTAGAATTTCCTCCAGCAGAGTGGCCTATGAGTATGCATATAGGGCACTTTCTTAACTGCTAATTCATATAGGAAGTCCTAGCCCACTGCAGGTGGTGCATTCCCTAGGCTCATAGCCTGAGCTGTATAAGAAAAGCAGCTGAGCAAGCCACAGAAAGCAAGTCAGTGAGCAGCTGGTCTCCATTGTCTCTTCTTTAGTTCCTGCCTCCAGGTTCCTGCCTTTAGCTCCTGCTTTGGCTTCCCTCCATGAAGGCCTATAACCTGTAAGCCAAATAAAACCCCCTCTTCTACTCCAAGTTACTTCAGGTCAATGTTTTGTCACAGCAACAGAGAAGCAAACTAGAGCAGTTTTGTAACTGGATAAAAGGGAGTTTGGTTAAGGTACTTGAATGAGAGAACATGAAGGTTACTTTTTATTAGCTTGTATTAATTTTTTCTCAATAATTAGAAGAGTGGATGTGCAAAGTAATTAGGGAAATGTAGGCTAGGTTGTTGTGAAACATACTTGAAGCATGGCCTCCTTGCAGCGCCCCTGCCTCTGACCTTCCATCCAGAGCTCTGCCTCTGCTGCCAGATGGACTCTCTGCTGAGCCAGGCTCTATGCTTCCTTCAGCAATGATTCAAAGCTGGGATCCTGGTGGGTAGAGCCTCAGAGTTACGGAAACCTGGAAATACATGGCTTTTCAGCACACTACTCCCACCTTCTTTAGTTGAAAGACTCTCTCTCCCACCAAGACTTATAAGGCAGATTGTTCCTAGTCAACAAAAGATCCAAGGTATGTGTTTAGTATTTGTCCTTCAGTTACTGCTTCCTCCTCCCACTTGAGATCCCAGCTTCCACTGTATCTTTTTATTTGATCTTATAAGATATTATTGAGAGGTCAATTTGAAATAAGTGTTTCTTGGTATAGATTCCATCAGAGTGGAAGAGGTGACTGTAAGCAATAAATTCACTTTTTAGAATATCAATTTTACACAAATAAAATCAATTCAAAATTGATTAACCCATAACCACTGGCATTCCTGAATAAAACATAAATGATTTAAGTTGTTTTTAATCAGTATTATAGAATGCTTAAAGTCTTCATGGGATTTTCCCATAAAACATTTTACAACACCTTACTGTTCATTCATGAACAGTGTGGCTAAGGCTTCTGAGAGCTCAGTGCACCTTCCAATCCATACTCTATCAGTATGGGACAGTACTCACAGGGCCAAAAAGAGACTATATAGAGAGCGGTTCTCATATTCACTAATTTAAAGCTACATTTTGAGGTTTATTCGTCATGATATTTATAATGCAGAATTCTTCTCAAAATAACAGAATAACAATATGTTTACTATGTATATAGACTCATCTTGTATACTTTATGGAAATTCACAATCTCATACTGCAAATACAACTAGCCATATTATTTTATAGATAAGACAACACAAAGCTAAAGAGGATAGTGTCTTGGACATTACACTGCTAGTTATTGATGGAGCCGGATTCAACTCATATATAATTCAGAACAAACTCACTTCCCTAGTCATTCACCATGTACTACTGCATGTTCAGACCACACACACACACACACACACACACACACACACACACATCACACACGAAATTGTTCCAACTGTCTTCACAGAAGCTGGTGAAATACATGCAATTTCAGGATCCAACACAGAAACGTACTATGTGGAATTAAGTTTTGTTTACAAAATTCTGATTCTTAGCAGAAACCTTACCAAAAGCAAACATTCTTAAAAGTAGGCATGACCTGTGCTCCCTTGGGTCTCCCAGCTATCCAGTTCCCCAAATCTCCCACCCAGTTTTGACTTCGAATGAACAAAAAGCATCTCCTACCATGGGAGGCACTCAAAATGAAAGTTCTCAAATGTAAACTATTCCTTTAATAAAAAACAAAAGTAAGAACGTAGATGGACAGTGTACCAACAAATGTTCCTATATAGTAATTTTCTTTTCATTGTGTTCAGAAAAATCTTACTCTTGATTCTATACAATTACAAGCTTCAGACCAAGTGAAGGGAAACCTTGCAATCATACACGGCAGAAACTGCTAATTTTATATTCCAATAACTGTTTTCTCTTTGGTAGTATCACACCTGAATTTCAACTAGATTCACAAACACACGAAGGGAAAATCGTCTACCTATTGGGATGTGAGCAGAGGTATTTGGGTGTCATGGCTTGAACTTTTCTTTCCCTCCACTCTCTTGGGTGGTGCTGTTTTTCACCCCGTCCCATGTCCCACAGGCCAGGAAACCGTATACTCCTTGCTTGGAGTCATCGCTACCTTCTTTTAAAACTCCCAACTCACTTGACACATCTGCCATCAGACTGACTTCTCTTCTTCCATCTGCCACCAGCGCAGCTCTGGTCTGGACCTCTGTCCTCCGTGACTTTAGCATTTGGCCCCATGCCTTCTTCCATATCTATCTTATCATTGTTTCTGTGGTTTCAGCTTCTGTGGAATGATCTCATCCTGCTCTCATTACCATTGTTAATCTTCATTGCCGTGTGATGTATGTCACCTAGGTGACACTCCTCTGGGCATGGCTACATGGGTACTTTTTCAGAAAAAACTGACTGAGGAAGGAAAAACCTGAATTCAGCCAGCACCATCACATGGGCTGGATTTTCAGAGTATAGAAAAGGAGAAGGCTGGCTAAGCACCAGAGTTAGAATTCATCTGTCTCTGCTTTCTGGCTGAGGACAGCTGCCTCTTTTCCTGCGGCCATAGCTGTGAGCCTCTCCTGATTCCTGATCCCTTCTGATGGGTCTTCTTCACCATGACGGGACTATACCTTCAAACTATGAGCCTTTCTCACTTAAGTTGCTTCTGTCATGTCTTTGGTCATGGTGATAAGAACAGTAACTAACACACGTAGACACAATGATTCTTAACTCCTCACCGACAGTGACGTTAACCCATTACATCTTAGTCTCAAACTCACAAGGACACATCTGAACCCTATTCCATCTCAGATGGAAGCTGATAACCATGGTGGCTGCTTCATTCAAATGAAGTCTAAGTATAATTTAAAACCCAGTGTGTTCCTTGCACTGACTTCAGTTCAGGTCCTCAGCACCATGGGGCTCATGCCTACCATGTTGAAAGCAGGGGTCCTGAATAATTTTAACTTAGCCAAAACTGGAGTGGGTGGAGAGTTATGCTCTCCTTCCCCTTACATACGGCAACAACAACAACCCCTCCACCCCTGCTGTTTCCCTTCTCAATAACACGGTAAAAGAGATGCCATTATGCTCTGAATGGGAAATGTCCCCATAGTCTTAGGCATTTGAACCCTTGGTTGCCAATTGGTGCTGCTGTTTAGGGAGGTTTAAGAGGTATAGCCTTGCTAGAGGAAGTATATCATATGGGAGCTGGCTTTGAGAGCTTACAGTCTCATCTTACTTCTTGGTGTTTTGTTTGTTTGTTTGTTTCTCTTGTTTTGTTTTGTTTCCTGTTTCTTGCTTGCAGTGGATGACGTGAGCTCTCAACTTCTTGCTCCAGCTGCCATGCCTCCCTCCCTGATAGACTCATCCCTCTGGAACTATAAGTCAAAATAAACTTTCCTCTTTAAGTTGCCTTGGCCGTGGCACTTTATCAAAGCAACAGAAAAGTAACACATCATTACGCCTTTTTGTTATTGTTAGATTGGGATAACTTGGGTTGGGTTTCAGCTCAATGGTAGAGCGCTTGCCTAGCAAGCCAAGGGCCCTGGGATCAGTCCTCAGCTCTGAAAAAAAAAAAATAGGGATAACTCCCTATAGCACCCAGCAAGATAAGCTGGGCAGGAACTAATCACTAATGTAAGTGCTTTGGGGATCCCATACCCTGATTCCTTTCTTGCTTTGTTAATCCTGATAATGAGAACCTCTTTAGTATAGATTAAAGGTATTAATTAGCTTCTTAATATTTGGTTTAATGCACTTATTCCCAGCCTTTTTTCAGGACTAGTGATTTGGTGTCTCTACCTGGTAGGAGGAATTTGAAATAAAATTAATAGATCACATTCCATAATTGTGCCCATAGGAAGACATCTCTTCCAGGGCCCTAAGGAAACCCACCGGTATTTCCTGGAGCATGGCTTTATAAATAAAACCTTCAGCATCACCCTGCGATCTGTAATTTAGGAACAGATAAATTGTCTTCATGCTTCGAAGTTTCACTCCCTCAGAACGTCTCAAGTTGTTAGCTATACACCCAATTAGCAATTCAGGCTGACAACTCTTACTGTCGGCCACTAACACCTGCAGCTAAGTGATAAGATTCAAACCACTGCATCCCACCCATCAGAGAACACGTCAAGCCACATCCACTTTGGCATATGCTGCCCGCCCTCTCCTATATCTGACTTTCCACATCAGGAAAGTATGTACCCTTTCACAGATAGGCCTGGAGCACTAAACAAACAATTGAAAGATTTACCATTGAACAGTCATAAGAGCAATGGCAAAGGCTGAAATGAAATGTGTATTTTTACATCTTCCAAGGAGAGTAATCATGTTGCAGCTGAGCAAAGCTGGTGAGGTCTGTATGAGTTGGCCTTTGTTTCTTTTCTCAAAAGCAACTGCACTGTCTCTCAATTGTTTGATGTCAACCAACACTCAGGTGTTGAAACTTCTAAGTGAATTATGGCTGCTCCCATGTATAAATAGGTAAGTCAAGTTCTTCAAAAGCGAAGAGTGAGAAGAACCTACTAAGGAACCAGCATACCAACCAATAAAACATAAATCCCGTGTTTCAACAATCCTATATACCTCAAGAAATGTAGACAAGAAACCACAAGTCTAACGCATTGCCTTTTACATTAATTATTAAGAGTCACATATAGAGATAATTGTCTACTCTGGGTAGCATGCTTGGAGCCTTTGCCTAATAGCACCATGACATCATCAAGCCCACTAATAGCTATTAGGGGCTGTCACATCTGGGATGCTTCAGGGACTGGAGTCAGAGTGGAGTCCAAAGTCTGAGTCTCTTTTTGGCCTCAGATTTCTGGGCACTAATTAATACACTGCCAGTGACCGGAGACAGGGATGAAGAACACGTCCCATCACACCAATACCTGCTTCATTTGCTCCATATTATGGTCCTTCCATTTATTGATTTCTGGTATTTTAAGTCTGGTCACAGAGTGTGCTTTAAGAATAAAAACCTCCTCACATTCCCTCACCTCCCTCTCAGGCTCCTTTCCTTCTCCTCCCTCTCCAACAACTCCCTCTCCCTCTTATCTCCTCCCATCCCTTTCCCCTCCCTCTCCCTCTCCAGGTGTCTGTGTCTATGTATTTCTTGGCTTTCTGAAATCTCCAAATACTTAAGAAAATCTGTACTGAGAAAATCCTGACTTTTTGGCAAGGCCTAGGGAACGGAAGTCGGACACCTGAGGGAGAACAGAGCAGCACACTGCTGGGGGTGGGGGGCAGAGGGAGTGTGAGCAACGGGAGATAAGTGTGTGATGCTGACAGATAAGTGTGTGATGCTGACTTCAAGGCCAAGGGGAGAAGGCAGGGAGAAGCCAACAGTGAGCACAGAGCAGGAAGCTCCAGGACAGATCACACCTCCTCTGCTTTGTCTGTAATCTCTCCTTAATTATTCTGTAAACAATAAACCCATGTTTCCTTCTCTGAAATCTTTGTCACCCCAGACTTTGCACAATATCTTATAATGCTTCTCAACCAAACCCCAATTTTTAGCTAACTCACCAAACCTCCTTAGTTTGAATCTAAATGTAGTAAAACCTACATCTACCTCCTGACAAGAGAAATCTGTACCCTGGGACTTTCTGGTAGTTTGAATGAGAAATGTCCCCCATAGGCTCATGCATTTAAAACTCTTAATCCGCAGTTGGTGGGTAGTGCTGTTTGGAAAGGTTGCGGAACCCTGGGGAAAGGGGCGGGGCTTTGCTAGAGGAAGTACATCACTGAGGGTGGGCTTTGAGCTTATAGTCTAGCCCTACTTCCTATTCTCTCTCTCTGCTTCCTGTATGAGGATGAAATGTGATTACTGGGCTTCCACTCCTGCTGCCATGCCTGCCTGCTTCCCCAGCTTCCCTGCTATGAGGGAATAGACCCACCTACCCCTGCAACTGTAAAGTACAACAAACTCTCTCTTTCCTAATTACTTTATGAAGGTTGGTGGTTTTTTTGTTTGTTTGTTTTTTAATCACATCAACAGAAAAGCAATGCAGGGTTGGCCTTGTTGTACCCCTTTAACTTTGCTAAATTTCTGATGCTCGGACATCTTGGGATTTTATTGACCTGGGAGGAACCTTTCTCCTCCCTCAAATAGCAGTTTCAAGAAAGAATCTAAAGGTTCACCTATGAGCACAGGTGACCAATATGCAAGGCAGACAGGTTATAACTCATTCTTTAGCCTGGATCATTGACTTGCTTCAGTTACCACACAACAGCCCAACAGCCACAGAAATTTGTTTAATAAGCCATCTCTTCAGCTGTATACCCTGCCTCACCTGCTCCTTCCCACAGAAAGGGAATAAAGCTTTCCTCTATACTTAACCCTCCCTCTCCACTCTCAGCAGGCTGTGGTGCTTTCTTGTATAGTTTGATGTGATGTAATGTAGTTCCTTTGTCCTGGGAACTGAGCTACCAAACTGTTTCCTGAATGGCTGCTATCTCCTGACCTTCTAACTTCATCATAATTTAATGATAATAGTGCTGACATTTAAAGCAAAGCAATGATTTTTCAAATGATTTCTAGGTGTTTAGTTTTCTAAAAATCTAAGGAATAACTATGCAAATGCATCTTGGATACAGATTGATATATGTGTGAGTATCTCCGTGTATGCTGCTGTGTATGCTTTGCCCAAATTAGCCTACCTTCCTTCTCTGAGTAATTGTAAGTACTAGTAATAGTAAGTAAGTACTAGTAATAGTAAGTAAGATAGTAATAGTAATAGTAACAGTAATAGTAAGAGCAGGGATTGATTTTTAATTGAAAGGCTACAAAGAGGCCAGACTATAGGCTCCAGATACTCAGTTTTGAATAAAACTCTATAGTTACAGAAGAGTCATCTCAGTCCATTAGTTACAGAGTCAGTTGCAGCAGTCAGTTACAGAGGCAGGATGGAGAGGTGAGAGCTCACAGGGAGAGACACAGAGACACAGCAGAGCTCAGCAGAAGATGTCAGTATCAGACAGGAAAGAGTGAGCTGAACCAGAAAAGTCTGAGTTCAGAAGAGGCTAGTCAGAGTGGCTCAGTCAGCAGTAGGTCTCAGAGGCTGAGGCTGAAGTCTTCTAGGTCTGAACTAGCATCTTAAACATTCTAGATTGTATGAAGACTGAAGCCTTCCAGTCAAGGATTATGACTAGATTGAAAAGAGACCCAAACGCTTTAGGGCCCCAGGGCTCCAGGATAGAAGTGGTGATTTAATTAGACAAAAGAATAAATGGTTTTGAACCTGAATCTACTGCTACATCTGGTGAACCTACATCTACAATCCCTCATAGATTTGCTCTCCATTTTTCAGTTTTAGTTAATTCCAGATGTAGTCAAGTTGACATCAAAGAACAGCCATCACAACTTCTTGCCCATGCTTCTGTGAATAAACCTTACCTATATTCCTTTAAAGAGAAACTATCATTAAGCTCTTTGCTTCTCCAAGTCAGACCCTGATGAATCTGGGTAGCAGCATTTCTTCAGTCTTTTGTGGGCAAATAGATGTTTGTTCATTTCTCCAGGAAATGTTTACACAACAGCAGCCCTTCGGATCAGGGGACTCCCTTAAAAATTGACCACATTCCATTCCTCAAAGCAAGTCTTTAACAAGTACAAAAGAATCAGATAACGATAATAAAACTGGAAATCAAGAGGAGAAAAACACAGAACATACACAAATGCTTGAAGTCTGAAAAACATCCACTTGAATGCACAGTAGTAGGCCACTAAAGAAATCAGGAAGAAAAATGTAAAATTCCTATAATCAAAGGAAAATGAGAGCAATTTTAGCAGAAACTCTAGGATACAGTGAAGGCACTTCTAACTGGAAAGTTTTTAGCTATGAGTGCTTGCATTGGGAAATCAGATTTCAAACAAATAACCTTGAGGTCTTAGCCAAAAAAAAAAAAAAAAAAAGGAGTCAAAACCATAGCAGCCAACAATAAAAAATAATGAAGATTGTGGTGGAAATCAATAAAACATAACTACAAAAACAGTACGTGGATTCAATCAACGAATCAGTTTTAAAAAATTCAAGTAGCAAAGACACACCTTCTTGCAAAACAAGAAGAAAGAGAGATGATCCAAAATACTAAAATTAGAGATGAAAAAGGCGTTGTCACTATAGATTCCCGTGGAAAGGAATCATTAGGGAACACTTGGAAAACTTAAATTACAAGATGGAAAATCTAAAAGAAATGCAAATTCCTAGACACATGTGACCTACCATAACTAAATCAAGAAGATATAAAAAATGTAAACAGACCCCAAACAAGAAGGGAGACTGAAGGAGTGATTGTAATTCTCCTGGGAAGGGAAAGCCAGGGCTGGATGAATTCACTGCTGATATCCACCATACTTTAAAGAAGAGCCGAGAGCTGAGGTCTTCAGGCTCTTCCAATAAGACAGAAAGGGAAGGAACACTCTCAAACTCATTCTTCAGAGCTAGCATTACGCCAATACCAAAACAAGCCAAAAATATAACAAAGAAAATTATAGATCAATTTCTTTTATGAACATAGAGACATAAAATATGTCAAAAATATTTGCAGACCAATTCAAGAATATGTAAAGGTCATGCACCATGTCCAAGTAAGCTTCATTCTAGAGATGCAAATGTGAGTCAACATATACAAACAATAAAGTAGTATAAACTTAGATAGGTCAATGGACAGAAACCACATGGTCATCCCAGCAGGTGCATTAAAGGCTTTTGAGAAATTCCAACTCTCCTTCCGTGATAAAAGCTCCCACAGAAACTAGAAATGGAAGGAACATTCTTCAGCATAATAGAGAAACCCTGTGAAAAAAACCAAAAATAAATAAATAAATAAATGGAATAGAGATTTTTAGAGCAAGAAAGAGAAGAAGCCAGTAAATATTTGAGAAATTATTCAACAACCCTCCACGTCAGGGAAATGCAAATTAAAGCTGCTTTTTATTCTGTTTCAGGGCTGGAGAGATGTCACAGCAGTTAAGAGCACTTGTTGCTCTTCTGGAGGTCCCCAGTTTGGCTCCCAGCACCGTATGGCAGCTCACAACTGCCTGTAACTCTGTCTCCAAGGGATTCAATGCCCTCTTCTACCCTCTGCAGGCACCTTCACCCACATATGCAAACACACACACAAATTTTAAAAGTTGATAAATATTTTCTTGCTAGTCAGAGTGGCTAGTAAGTAAACAAGTAAACGTCATCATGTAAACAACTGACATCAAAAGCTGGTGAAGTTGTGGAGAAAGAGGAAAACTTATACATGACTGGTGGGAAGTTAGTTGGTGTACTGTCAGAACACAGTCCAAGAATGGAGTTGTGTGAGGATTCTGAACGCTTATAAGAAAACTCCAAGCAAACAAGACAAGAGTCTTGTGACCTCAGTTTCTTCAAAACACAAAATTGTCCCTGGAATTGTTTTTGTGCTTCTCCCAGGTGTAGCAGATAGGAGCGAGTTTACTTTGGCTGTTGTTATTCATGTGCCTCTATTGACAAACATGTGTTTGCCACATGTGGCTTGCTCTTGTGATTGTATACTTTACTCAGTGTATAAATTGTATAATGATCTGATTAAAGTTGGCTATCTCATGAGACTTCATCTTTAAGCCCCACTCTCCCAGATCCATGGCTCCAACTAGAGCAGCAACAGTATACCATTATCCAAACCAGTTCAGAAATTCCTCAAGAAACTAATAATATGATTACCAGGTGATCTGCCTATTCAAGTCCTGGCTACATACCCAAAGTATGTAAAGTCAGCATACCACACAGGTACTACTAGCAGATCCATATTTTTTTTCCCAAAAGCCAAGATATGAGACCTGACAGATGCCCATCAACAGAGAAATGAATTAAAAAAAATGTGGGACACATATACAATGGAGTTGTATTCAGCTGCAAAAAAAGAATGAAATTATGACATTTTTAGGAAAATTGATAGACCTAGAAGTCATTATGTTAAGTGAAATAAGGCTCAGACAAATATTGCATGTTTTCTCTAATATGCAGAATCTAGATTTATATATACACAGAATATGCACATATATAAGCATGCACACATGTATGTCATGAAAGTAGAAACTGGACTGTGGGAGGGGAGAAAGGTCTCTAAATGGAGAGAAAGTAAGAAACAATAGAGAATAATGAAATATATGCCATGATGAAAGCATAAGATGTGACTCTTTGGGGAAAAAAGGGGGACCAGGAAGATGGAGAGGAGGAGATGGAAGAGGACAGGAAGAAGAGCAAATAAAAACAAAGTATCATTTTACATAATACAAAAATGTCACGGTGAAATTCATTTCTTTGTGTGCTATCCAAAAAACAAAAAATGGTAACACGGCTTGGTATTCCCTTTCTGCTGTTTCCTTGTTAGGAGAGTCAGGACACACACTGACTGCCTCCTCCAGGTGGTTAAGAACAAAGATAAGCTGGTGGAGCCCGCAGGAACTCTGGATTCCTGGGCTGTGCCCCTTTCGCATTTCAGAAAGCATTCATGCACTAGTATATCAAGACTAAAAACAACACATGGCAATGCACACAATCTTTTTAACAAGTGTTTTAACACTTCTTAAGAACAAGAGAACAAGGGAAAGATGGATTATCTTCTACACTTTAAGAGTATGAGAGTTTAGTATATGAGCACTTAGGAGACTGACCATTGTCCACAGCATTAGTTAACATTAGTAAATCTGGAATTCCGATTGAAGCTGGGAGGCCTGACTTGTTACTTTTCAGTTAACTCCATTGCCCATTCCTCATTTTCATACATCAACATTAATTCAAGCAGAAAATATAAAATAGTTCAAACATAATGGATGTGCGTATGTGGTTCCACACCACAATACTGCCTGACTAACAGCCCTGGGATGTGGCGCTTCTCCATGCAGCCATTCAGATAGCCATGTTGACAGAAGGGAATACCTTTAGTATATAGCTGTTATTTCCTTCCATAAATAAATAAGCCAAATAATATTATGAGATACTTGCTATGGTTTGAATAACCGGTTATACCCCCAGAAGTTCATGTTCAGATCCCAGCCCTCAATGTGATGGTGCTACAAGATGGAGCCTTTGGACACTAACTAATTCATGAGCATAGAACACTCCTAAATGAGACTAGTGTCCTTTCATGAAAGACCCCATAGAGATCCCTGCCTTTCTGCCATGTGAAGATACAACAAAGAGGTTGCATCTATGAAGCAGGGAATGAGCCCCTGTAATACAGAGCCCGCTGCTGTCCTGATAGTCCTGGACTTGAGAACAAATTTCAGTTGAATTTATTCTCAAATTTGGGTTTTCCCAAAGACATTTTCACTTTAACAAAAACTAAAATATTAAGCCAAAAGGTATTTCAGTGGAATTCTAGCTGTCCACCATTCAGTGGGCAACACTCACGGAGAACTAAGGAAGCCTTTGAATCCTCAGTGCTGACACAGGGCCAACCAACCCCATCTCCCAGGCATTTGAACACCTAAGACAACTGTGGCAGAACAAAGTCAGGCTAGACTACGGTCCTCCTCCTAAATTCTGAAAGTAATTGATTACTTAACATTTTCCATAATTATGTCTCCAGTTTGTAAAGTTTGACATAAGTCAGGGTCCAGAATCAACTTCAGCTTAAGAAGAAATCTCACAACCCACAGAAATCCCACTGAGAGTTGCTTGTAGGCTTGGACTTTGATATGTGCCTTGGTCCAAGATGGTGCTTATCCAACTCTGTAGCATACACACGCTGAATGTTCAGCAATGGCTGGCACAAGCATTGAGCTATTTCTCCAGTAATTTAAGGGAAGTGGCTGATTAGGCTCTTTTTTAAAAAAAAATCACTTCTGGTTTAAAAGCCATGATTGATGAAGACTGGGGAAGTATTACCATCCAATAGGTTACATGGAAGTGTAGGAAGGCTCTGTTGATTATGCTCCATTGCTGCTTTGCCTTTCTATGCCCCCATAACCTTCATTCCTAGTGGTTTCTTTCATAGATTCCTTTTACACTACAGGGAAAACATAAGCATGCTAGAAAGGCAAACCTAATATTTGTGATTGTCTCACAAAGCAATGAAAAGCTCACTAAGATTGTCTGTACAGTACCACATAGGTACGACCTAAAGAAAAAGGGTCAGCAAGGGCTGGATCTGTCTCAAAATCCATCTACGTGCATCCCAGAAAGACTCATGTCAAAGGTGGTGATGCTGTTTTCCACCATGAACCACTGACCCATCAAGAAATCAATGGAGAGACACAAACAAATAAAAAGCAGCCTACTTCTTTCTTTTCCTTGGAGAAATACAGAGGACTCAGTTCGCTTGCATAGTAAATTATAAATAAGGGGCCATAGAACAATTCAATAAAAACATAAAGAGAAAAGGAGTGAAGAGAGTGTTGTAGAAGTTTATTTTTAGTTATATGTAAAATAATTGTTTTGTGTACTGTTGGAAAAAGGGATGCATAGGCCTTGGCATTTTGTATTGTCTGCAGGGGCTGGATTTTTGTGGGGATTGTTTAATTGCTAATGATCTGCATGCACTATCAGTAAAATACCTGAGGTGTTCTGGAAGAATAAAAACGTCTGAGCTGAGACGCTAGGGGTTCCACTGTCGATCTAGTATGGCACTGGCCATGACAGTGGCTCCCTCTGCTGAGATCTGGCAAGGTTTGCAGATATGAATATACCTCTTTGTCTCTCTTGGTGAGCTACCACAGCAGCGTACAGCTACAAGAGAGAGTTGCAAGATATATAGAGAATGCAGAGTTATTTCCTTTTAACCTTCCTTTCAACACTTCAGAACCAACCAGCTTACTCTAAAAAGAAATAACAAAATGTAAGCGCTGTGGCTGTTCATTAGAGGGTACACACCTGTGCAAAGGAGCAAACCACACGTTCCTTGGCCTCCCACAACATCCCAATGTATTAGGTCTCTATCATACACACATCCTGAAAGTTCTGCACATGCACATGATCCCCACTCTGGCTCAGAACCTCAATTTTAGCATTTACTTTCAACCAGAGAGGTTCACCAGCTCACCAAGGCATAAAGAATTCTGCTTTCCCACCCCCATCAATATCACTCTCAGCCACATAGCCTAACTTGGTCAATAAATTATAAGCAAATTGCTATATGTCACTTTGGGTAAAGGAACCAGCTCCACTCAAACTGCATTAGCACCACCACGATCGATGTTCTACCTGTACAGGCTGCTCCATCCAACTGGAAGAAGAAGTGAAGAGGGAAAAAAGTGCATCCAACCTACACTGGACTTGTAGCATGAGGCAAAAAAATAAGCCTTTATCTTTGTAGCCGTTGAGATTTGGAGATTCGTGATGGTTTACATGTCGACATGACTACATTAAAGGACACCTCGGGAGCTGGTAAAACATTACTTGTCAATACGTTTGTGGAGGTGTCTCCAGAAGAGATTGGCATTTGAATCAATAGGGGTGAGGAAGAGCTACCTTCACCCAGTGTGGACAGAGACTGCTCAGCTGGCTGAGCGTCCAGAATGCTGGGCCGTTACCTGTCCTTGGCATCACAACTCTACGTCCACAGCATTCCGAATCCCACACTTGCACCAGCACCACCTTAACTCCGCAGGCCTTCAGAACTGTACTAAGTCTCTTGGCTTCTTGTCCTATTGCAGAACTGCGAGTCTTCTATGATTACATACACAGACTCCTGTACTGCCGCACCTGTCATAAACCTGCATATCCCATGGATTCTGTTTCCTTGGAGAATTGTATTTCCAGGTTGTTACTGCAGAATAGCCCAGCCTATTCTAAATGCTGCCCTCCCCTCTAAATGAAGGCTAGTTCTATATAGTTTTCAATTGCTAGAAGATGTCTTCCTGTGCTTCAAGCAAAAAGGGAAAACTGTTAACTGCCTGGCATGTATGATGCCTTTTCAATTTTGTAATGTCGTAAGGATTGTCCTTATGTTATAAGCAAGGAAACTCTAGTTCAACAATCTTAAAGAATTTCTCGAGACCAGCAATAAATGATCAATTCACCTTAGAACTGAACAGGCTCTAGTTTAATTCTCAAGAATATATTTACCACCACAAGATTATTCCAAAGATACCCAATTCACACCATCCAGCAGAAGTTGTCGCTCTACCCACTCTTCCTTATGATATTAAGGGGAGAAGGGTTATAACAAGGAGAACCAGGAGCTGGGGAGACAACTTCAGGATTAAAGCTCTCTCCTGTGCAAGGGTGAGGACCAGAGTTCAGATGTCCAGATCGCACGTAAAGCTGGACATAGCAACGCACAGCTGTGATCCACTGTTCCTGTGGCAAGAGAGGGGAGACAGGAATCTTCTGCGGGTCCTGAGCCACTGGCCTGGGTAAGCAACAGCAACCAAGGTGGGAGGAGAGGATTGACACCTGAGGATGTCCTCTGGCCTCCACCTGGGTGCTGCAGAATATGTGTACATAACACACACACACACACACACACACACACACACACACACACACACAGTGGCAAGACAGAAGGAGGGAGGGGAAGAGAGGGAGGGAGAGTCTTTTTTTTTTTTTAAAGAAAAAGAAAAAAACAGGAGTGAGTATGTCAAGAAGTTAAAGGAAAGATAGCAACACTGTATCTCAGCAGGAATCACTCATCTGGGAAACATATGACCACATCCCTCGGTGTGACTTGAAAAGAAATGACTATTTGGAGCATGTCTTACATGCCCCCAAAGAAAATTCTGGTAGTTAAATGAAAACAAAATCATTAATGCAAATTCTATTAAAATGTAATCTAGCTTTTTTCTAAGAGGGGGGAGTTGCTGGTAACTGATTATAAGATATAGCCAAAGAGCTTTGATTTCTTGCTTAAGGGGGTTAAATATTTATAAACCCTTTAAAAATAAATTGTCATGCAAGAGTCATGCTGGGTTCTGAATCTCCATTGTTTTCCAAATAAACATGGGAGTGTAGCTTGGAGAAACCTACCAAGAGCCTCCCAGGAGGATAGATTCCGCCAATCCTTGTCCAAAGCAGGCCAGGGCAGTGTTCCTCCTCTCCTGCCTGTGTATTCTGCCTACTTGCCAAGCCACAGGCTGTGCGCAACAATGAGAACATGTTCACTGCACTGTGACACCTCACCCTGAGTGACAGATGACAGGACTCAGAGATCTAAAGGTTAAACTATTCTTGAGATAATCACACACGCACACACACACACACACAGACACACACACACACCACTGCTCATATACCACACACCCTCACATACTCACACACACGCACACTATGCCACACACACACACACACACACACACACTCACATACTCTCACTCTCACACACACTCACACCACACACTCACACACACACACACACACTCACATACTCTCACTCTCACACACACTCACACCACACACTCACACACTCACACATACTCACACACACTCACACATGCCCCATACATTCCCATACATTCACACAGAGAGAGAGAGTGAAAGAGAGAGATAGAGAGAGAGAGAGAGAGAACTATAAAATGTAATGTGTCAACAAATAAGTATGTACATTGTTTTCACCAGAACACAGTCCCTTGGTCTTTTCTGCCATATTACAAAACAGGACATTGGCCTTTTGGAAAGGCAACGGTCCCCCTCCCCACACTACCCGTATCAGCTCACAGGCCCACAAAGTAAGTGCACTGTCCTTCACTAAGCCTTCTTCCTCTTACTGAACTCATTTTCTCACTTCTTTAGACATCCATTTTCATTTCCGACATGTAACAATGTCCTTTACTAACCTGATCCATGTGGCCTCCTAAATATCTTATCTTATTCACTAACACTGTGACACGGAAGGATCCATAACAAAGCTTCTCTGTCTAGGAACAGCCACAAACGCTGCTTCATAAGCAATATCTCCTGGAGGCTATTTTGGGCATCAGTCTACAGGCGAGGAAGAAAGGAAGAGATAAGGACAGTCTACCTCAGCAGTCTCTGCTTTGTCAAGTGAAGAAGACTTGTCCTGAAGTCTTTCTACTCTCCCCATCACCCCCCTGCCAAAAAAAAAAAACCCAACTCTGCTTCATAGTATATGTCAGATACCCCGTGCAAACAGTGCTCTGACTTACTTAGCCCTGGGGACACTCAAGGACCCTTGCAAAGCAAAACATCACAGGTAAATTTGCTGAAAAATAAACCAGTAGGCAGGAGTCCCGAGTTTCACACCACCCTTTGTTTCAAAAGAGCCATGCATGACTTCTTGCCCTTGTGTCTTCACATGGGTGTCTTCACCCCATGCTTACATCCATGTCTTTAGTTCTTTAAACACTGATCATTTTCTCTAAGAGCAGCTCTTGTGTGACAGGTCCTTATTCACCCTCTCTCTGATTCCCTTTTCAGCAGTTTCTTCCAAGTCATTTCTCTGGGTTCAGTTTTGCAGTATTCCATCAATCCTCCAGTTAGGACACTGGGCTTCCTAGAGTGAACATGTGATGTCGTAAAGCATTCTTCCCTAGGGGAAGTATTTGTTTCTCAATATAAGATAATGCTGGTTGGTCACTGTGCTTGGAGAGGAACTGAATGTCGCCGCAGCCCAAACTTGTATAGAAAACCAGATTTGACTCATCAGTGCAATTAATCTCCTTCTCCACTAGGTAGCTCTGGAATGTAAAGCACCCTGACTGAAATCACTTACAAAGCCATTGTCCAGAATGGTAGGAGAGTTTTAACAACAGCCCAGTGCTGGGACATTCGGCAGTCATCACACTGACAAATGCAAAAAGAAAGCAAGTGAAGCTCAGAGATGGGAAGAGAGCGATCATGTTGCTGGACACTCTTCCATCCAGACATGCCTGGGTCTAAATGAGCCTCCTCTAAAATTATAAATTTATGCAATCAATCCTTTTCTTTTTCCTAACAAGTATTGATTGACTTTCTGTCCTTTGCAATAATAAATTAGAACTGATACCCTCCTTTTGAATTCTACTCCTAGGTTAGTCAACATAATTCTTTGACTCTACATGAAGTATAAGCATAACCTTATCTAAAATGACCCAAAGTTATAAAACTCAAAGTTAATTTTATAGTATTGACTGTACAATAAAAGGAAAAGAGGCAATGTATGTGTAGTTGTTTTGCTTGTTTTTGTAGGTATTTGAGGGGAGGTGTTGGAACTTTCCTTGGCAGCATATGACTGTCTTTTACGTGAACAGTGAGAAAAATCAGCTATTATTACTGAGACCAGTACCTGCTATCAATAGCATAGATGAGCCAGTGAGTTCTCACATTAAACTGGCAAAATCATCCTTCTCATTTACAATAAAAACGAAAAGTGAAGGCATTCTACATTTTCTGCTGACAATTGAGTGAGAAAGGAGAAAACCTTGAAAGAGAAGGAAAAAACACCCAGCTTGATGAAACAAGAAAAGGGGAGAAGATACACAGAGATGGGAAAGGGACCATTGGTGGGGTACCTTCATTCTCCATCCTCAGGCCTAAACCTGGAACACTCTTTCCTATAATGCTATAAAAGATTGCAGCTGGCCACAGCCAAGCAATTGACATTCTGACCCTCAAAGTCTCCTTATTTATTGAAGGACTCTTAATGTGTTCCCACAATACAAATTACTGGGTATCTGGGGAAGGCAGGTGATTGGAAAAGACTTTTATCTATGCATCTTGAATCACTAAGGAACTCTAGAAGACTCTTCCAAAGCACAAAACACAAAGCACAAAAACAAACGTATCTCCTGATCATAAAGCCTTCCTGAGGGCAGCAAAGTCCACCATTTAAAGGAAGGGTCATGTGCATCATCACCACATACAGCAGATACGCAATGTCCCCCACTCTTCCCAATAATAGTCACTACATGACCAGATAGAGCTCGAGGACAGTAGCTTTACTGATAACAAGTATCAAAAAAACTCAGTCCATTCAAAGGAGTGTTGCTGAGTCCTGTAGATTTTTTCTTTTTAACCAAGGCTTGTTATAATGTATTCATCTAGAGCAAATGCACAGTCACAGCAGGCAGAGCTAGATGTTCTTAATAGTCAGAAAATTACAGACAGGAAATAAATACAGTCTTTTGGAGAAATGGGAAGGAAGGCACTGGTTTAAAATATGGAATGTAAAGCCTTTATTTTTCATACCTTTAAAGTATTTCTGTTTCTTTCAGGATAAAATGAATTTAAAGTCACATTTTTATAAAGGAGTAGAAATAATGTATCTAGAAACAACGGATTTCATTATTTGAGGATAATTTCTGTACAGTGAAACTAAAAATTCAGGAAAATGACAGGCAACCTGAAAGTTATGCCCAACCAAAACAGAAAGAAAGTTCCAATTTGGATGCTGCAATTTCACTGTGCTCAATTTTCAATAAATTTTATGGAAAGAATTGGATAGAACACCGAGCTACAGCTGAACAGCTTTAAGGTTTCTTTTATCTCTGCCAATGATTACCTCTATGACCTTGAAAAATCCTTTCAGTGTCCCCAGAAATCAGCTGTGATGATCTCCTAGGACAGTGGCTCTCAACCTTCCTAATGCTGTGAACATTTAGCACAGTTCCTCATGTTGTTGTGACCCCAACCATAAAATCATTTTCCGTGCTACTTTGTAACTGTGGTTTTGCTACTGATAGGAATTGTAATGTAGATATCTGGTATGCAGTTGGTCTTAGGTGATCCCTGTGAAAGGATCGTTTGATTCCCAGAGGGGTCATGATCCATAGGTTGAGAACCACTGTCCTCCGGCTTTCTAAGTTTAACCTTATGAGAATAAGAAAATTAATTCAGGTTATAAAGAATGTTTCAAATTTAAAGAAATTATGAGTTGGACAACATTGTATTAATGACAAGTATATTGGCAATAATTTTATTATGACTAAAATAAAAAGTATTAGTGAACACTTATGTACCAAATATGTATGTTTCAATTATAACTGTCAAAATTATAAATAAATACTATCACTATTATAAAGACCTAGAAATTGATAAGTGTAGGATTTAATAAATTTCTAAAATTCACACAAATATTCAAGGCTTGAGTCAGCTTTCAAACAGATCTAATTCAAAATTGGGGGGCTCTTTTTATTACTCCGTTATTCATTATACGAAAGCCAATGAAGTGCAGAGAAATGCCTTGGGGCTCTGTAACGTGAATGCTCTGAGAACTGCGTGGATAACGAGGATGGAGATGGAAGTGTCATCTATACTAGAATGGTTGTCAGAAGGTGGGCAAACAACCAGCTGCTCTCTTTTCTAGCAACTCCACTTGCTTCAAGGAAGAGCTGACAATCTGTCTCTCCAGCAAAATGTGAAGAGAGTATACTTCCAGACCACAGCTTTGAGAAGTGTAGGGGATTCTTATACATCCTTTCTTGAGACCCCACAGCAAAGAACTCCAAGGCCATAAAATAGGGGAGCATCTGAGGAGCCTGGATCCCTAAGACACTGTATGGAGACATTTAGCCTGCTGTTCAGGACGCTTAAGTGATGATGTTTGTGATAAAAGAATTCTCACTATGTAAGACACAGGCATTCTAGGATTTGTTTACTTTATCATCTAGCATTTAACTAACTGAAGTAGGAAATCAGCAGAATCACTCAGGAACCTTATCTCTTGTTCTTCATTTTTCTAACAGAGTATTACCCAATCTATGTCTTAGAGAAGGTGAGAAACTTTAGGTGAAAAATGAGAATGTCTTAAACCATCAAAAGGAGGGGAGACTAAAGGGGGAATTCACTGCCCAGCCCATCTTGGTAATATATCTCTGACACGGGTCTTTGAGAATGATGGGATGTAGCACAGCTGTGTATAATCCAAGGACCTAAGATGGTGGACACTCCCAGCCATCAAAGGTTTACCTGGAATAATGGCTCCAAGCTAATTCCCCACATCGATGGAAAGTAAAGACATGGCATCCCTAGGAGCATGTAAAGTGGAAGCATGGTTTCTCAAGAATTGTTACAGAAAAGTAAGAAATCAAGGAAAAGTAAGAGAAACTCTTGGGAGTGGTGAGAGGTTTCTAGGAAAGGCTAAAAACCAGTAAAATTCTTTTGTCTGGGGTTTTTATAGGAGGCTAACAGAAACTAGACAGAGGCTGAAGTAATCTCTCTCGAAAGTGGTTAATTATCTGGACTATCATGGGTCAAATGCCCATACAATCAAAGCATGTTCCTTTGGTCCAGCCATGGAGATGATCATGTACTGCCCAACCAGTTAGGAGTACTTAACTGTTCACCCTCTTTAGTCACCTCTGACTCTGGCTTTGTTAGTTATTGACCTTGACTGTCTGCTAGCTAATAGTCACTTAGCCAACTTTATTACCCTTGGACCTTGTGGGTGTCTTGCTAACTATTAACTATGCTAAGCTCTGTGGCTTTGTAAGTAGCTGACCTTGACTATCCACTAGTCATTAGCTACTGGCTGGATTTGCTACCTCTGATCTTTATAAGTATCCTGAATGCTGTGAGCTGTATTCTTTTTTTTCACAGTTACCAAGAACTAGCTGCAGTTTTCTTGGTTATCTCTATCTATAGAATGGTCTGAAGTCTGTTTCCTTAAGCAGAGAAGACACATTAGAAGCCATCTTTTTTTAGCATTCTGTCATAATTAGCAGCACTGTATTAAAAACAAGACTGTGTAATAAGCAGCAGCACCTAGCTGCTTTTCCAAAGGGGAAAGGTCCTATGGAAGCCAGCCAGCTGACTCATCGCCGCTAGCTTTGTTTCTTAGAACCTGTGGTCTCTTATCAAGTCTGCTTGGTTATCTCATATCAGGTTGTAAACAGCATTCTTACCATTAGTGTTTCTGCTTCACTCTTTTAACCTGCACACTCCTTGCTACCTTAATAGCCATTCCTTTTATAGCACATGTAGGTGACTTGTAGTTGTCACCATGGGCCCTTTTCCCTACTATGTCCTGTGATTCCTGTCTCTTCTTGGTAACTGTGAAGTGAACAACATACTCTCTGTAGCTACACATACCAGTTGTGAAATGTTACTCTGTTAGAGTCTAACACATGAAGCTGATCATGCCTTTTGGCTCAAACCTTTGCCTGATTTTAAGGTTATCCTATCCCATACAGAATAAAATGGAAGAATAACCAACCAGCATTGTAGTGACTTAACATTAGACTAGCCTAGTTGCTGTATTGGTTTCTTGAGGATATTGTAACTACCACAAAATGGGTGGATTAAGACAAAAGTTTGCTCTCGAGCAGTTCTCTAACTTCTGGGGGCCAGAAGTCTGGGGTTATGAGGGATAATTTGTTCCACATCTTTCTCCAGCTTGTAGTGGTCCACAGCAACAGTTGGTATCCCTTAGCTAGGAAACACATGGTTACAACCTTTGTCTCTGTCCTCACGTGGCCTTCCTCCCTGAGGATCTGTATCTAGATTCCCCTTCTCATGGAAGGATAGTCATCAATCATATTGGATTTCAGGCTCATCCTAAAAAAAAAAATATATATAGATATAACCTTAAATTGGTTAAATCTGCAAATACTTAATTCTCAAATAAGGTCACATTCACAGAGACCAGGGGTAAGACTGCTATTTGAACAGGCAATTCAACCCCTACCTACTAAGGCAGTCTCATCTTGTAGCTGTATTCCTAAATTTGGTGTCCTATCACCTAATCTAAAAATAAAGTTAGGCTCAGTCTTGCAATAAGTTTCAGATTTAGCCTCTTGCACACGGCTGCTAGGCTTCTTCTCTCCTACATTCTCACTGGAACTGGAGTCCTGCCTCTGCACCTCCAACCAAAGCAGCCATTCCTGTCTCTCCCAAGATCCCCTTGGTACAGACTCCCTTCATCTATAGATATCAGCCTGTTGCCTACTGTAGTGTTGCAATCTGAGACTAACACCTCTCTCATCTACCCAGACCTACTACTGTTAATGGACATGATCCCCAGTTTGATAAACTATTCCAATGGCTACCCATCTCAGAAAACAGTTTCCCATCTGCCCCCCATCCCCAAAAATCTGTTTCTGGTCTGATGAAGAAGTCAGGATACACAGGAGATTCTAGTCCCTGGAAGGTGTGCATGGCTGGCAAAGCTTATGCAGTGGAACCCAGAACTTGCCACCAGAATGGAAATTATTATGTAGATATCAGAGTTTGTGTCTGGGTACTCACTGTGAAGCCTCAGGGTCTGGCACTAGTATTGGATATGCAATTCTGAGAGGTCCCAGCAAAGTGTGGTCTGAAACCCAAGAGATCCAGCTCAGACACAGGCAAAGGCAGGTATCTGTGTAAATATTGAGAAAGAGGGTGGGAATAAGTTCACCAGTTCAGACGCCCATACCCAATCATATCTTCAGACAAATCTGGAATGAAACTACTTCCCTGTACAACTTCCTTTGGACTTATGTTTAGACACGAAATACATACATTTAAGGAAGAAAACATACATATGAAAGTTATTTTAATAGATCCAACTGGGAGTTAACTTGGAGATTACCTTCAACTTCCTTATTTTACAAATGACCTACTTCCACCTGTCTATTATAAGCCAAGAAGGGAGATTTCAGAAACAAAAACAAAGGAGAGAGAGAGAAAGAGTGAGAGAGAGAGAGAGAGAGTCATATTTTTAGTCACTTTCCCTGCCTAGCTGCTGATTAGGAAAAACACATAGGTAGAACCTCAGAGTCACAATTTGTTCTCACTTGGGAACACTGATGCCCAAGTATCTGGGATGAATGAAGCTAACTACTCTCTATCCCTTGCTAGCACTAGTTGGCTTAAGTGTACCTTCTGCATACATTCTATGGAATCACCATCCCCAAATTATGTAGAAAACCATTTGAAAGCAATGACTGAATTATCAATAACAACAGCCAAAATCCCCTTGGCCTGGTTGGCACAAATGTCTCTGAACTCTGTACAGCTTTCCAAGATGCACTCAAGGCAGGAGAATCCCCAAACTGTGGCAACAGGCTGCAATGCATAGGCTTTAGCTGTAATCATGGAGCTCCATTCATTGGCCACCCCAACCCTGAGGACAATCAGAGCCAAAGAATTTTCAGGCTCCAATCTATGCTGCCTGTCCTGTTTAATCAATCACTGGGACAAGGTTGTTAGAGTCTCCATCACAGTGGGCGCTCTAGCTGCCTGCCAAACCCTTCCTGTGAGGAGCGTTTGCAAAAAGAAAAGGACAAACTAAGGAGGCAAAACCCAGCACACTGTGTCAGTACAATGGTGTACAACCACTTGTAGTGAAAAGCTCTTGAGGAGTGCTTTACAGAAGAGAGTACAGAGGTATGCCAAGTCATCCCTCAAGTCTGGCTCTGGGAGCCCCTGGGGCAACCTGCCACCTGCTCTTGAAAGAGATGTGGCATTCCCACAGTCCATACACTTTGCACAACCACATGTCTACTACACTGTTCACAATAGCTGGAAATGGGACGATCTAGTTCTCCGTCGGTAGATGAACGGACGTGGGAAATATGGTACACACAATGAAATTTTCTTCAACCGTAAAGAAAACTGAAATCATGGCATTTACATGAAAATGAATGAAACTGAAAATCATAATGTTACGACGCACAATAAGCTAGACTCAGAAACACAAACAAGATCGGGTTTTCTTTCATATGAAGAACCTAAATTTAACATTATAGGGCCCGAGGAGATGGCTCAGTGGCTAACATGCTTGTCATGCAAGCTTGAGGACCAGAGTTCAGATCCCCAGAAATCACATAAATACTGAGTGGGTATGGTGGTTCCGCTGTAATTCCAACCTTGGGAGATAGAGAGAGAGGTGGTGCAAACTGGCTCGCAAGACTAGCCATGTCTGTGAGATCTTGGTTTATTGGAAGATCCTGCCTCACTGAATAAGGATGGTTCCTGACATTAACCCTTGGGCTTCCATAAGCATACACACACACACACACACACACACACACACACACACACACAGAGTCTATACCCATGAACACATGCATGTGTAAACATATACACATACACAAAAAATGGGGGAAAATTAAAAATTAAATAAAGAGAATTACATGTGTTCTGTGCACATGTGTGTGTGTGCATGCAGGTTATAAAACAAGAAAGATTACGGGAGTGAAGAAAGAGATCTTAAGGCGGGGGTGAGAGCAAAGGAATGCCTGTGACTTGAAAGCAGAATGAGGGAAGAAGGCAACCAGCTGTCACAGTGAGAGCCATTACTTTGTATGTTGACTTAAAATTAACTTTTAAAAGAGAACTGTGATAACCACACACACTGCACTCCTCGGGGAGGTATACCTAGACAAAGGTTTCACATGCACCCTGTCCTCTCTGCACAGAGTAGACCCTCCACAGAGCCAGACCCTCTCCCCAGGTTGCTGATCCCTCAAGTGACCAACTGCCCCTGCACTCAGTAATACCCAGTTCCCAGAAGCCAATGTTTGAAACCAGTCATTCTCCAAGTCTCTGAATCCATTTTAAACAAATATAATTCCTGGAGGTTTTACTGAGCTGTGTACTAGGATCGGAGAACATGCAAAAGGAGCCTTGACATCAAGTTCAGGCCTAGCATTTCTGAGAAGAGAAATCCAGAATATACCTTGAGTGTTAAACATAGGTGCAAAATATATTATGCTATATATCATGTTACAGCTATAACTCTGAAATAGTAGTAGAGATACAAAAGTTGGTGTTAACATTACTTTATGATCCCTGGCTAAAATAAGGAAGGTACGGTGATGGTTGGATATGGTTTGTCACCCAAAGGTTCATGTGTAGAATCTTGGTCCTGTGGTCGAGCAACCTCTAAGAAGCAGAGCTAATGAAGCTGTGCCCTGAGAACTCCTTCTGCACGAATAGATGAATGTCAGTCTGGCGGCGGGTAGGGTTTTGCAATAATGCCTTTGTTCCCACTAGAGCATGATGCTATAAAAAGAGCAGGTCTGGTATCCCCAGTCTCTTGTTTCCATGTTCACACTTACGCCCCTTCTGCATGTAGCCAGCTTCCTTCCCACTTCCCTGCCACGTTGTGACCCAGCCAGCGGCCCTTCAGAGATCTCACGATTTGGGGCCTTCCAACCACCAGAGCTGTGAACCAAATTAAATTCTTTATAAAGTTCCCGGCCTTGGGTGTTTCACTATTCCGTCACAAAGCAGACTAAGCCAGGTACCATATTCAGTTTTCCAGGGCTGCCTGATGAAGTATCACAGACTGGAGATCTTGGAACAGCAGACGTGTGTTACTCTGTAGTTCTCAGGGCTTAAAATTAATTTTAAAAAAATGATCACAAAGTTGTTTCTAAGTGCTGTGAGGGAGAATCTGTCATGTATCTCTCTCCATAGATCATGGTGATAGTGGCAGCTCTTTTCTTACAGGACTTGGCCAATCCATGCATCCATGGTCACTTGTTGTTCCCCCACGTCTCTTCATATAATTCTCCTGTGCCTGACTCTTCTCTTCACACAAGGGCAACAGTTGTGCTAGATTTAGTGTTCTGGTCTAATCACACCTGACCTCATTTGCACCTGATTACATCTGCAAAGATCCTATTCTCCGATAAGCAGACATCCACGAAAACCACAGGACAAGATATCAGCACATCTTTTGGGGGACACAGTTCAACCCAATGTATACAAAGATATCTTTTTTGTCTGCTTATTCTTGAGGGTAATGGAATGTAAAGAGTTTTGCTGAGGACATATACACATGGGTATGCCCACATAGTTAAACTACTTATAAAATTTATTTCAAAATTATTTAATATCTATTTTCCTCAAAAAGAAGAAATATAAAACGTATATATTCTGAACCCCGCTCCAGCCCCTCTCCAGAATTTGTTTTATATCTTGTGAAAGCCAAGCTGTGCAAATGTCATGAGTCTGGAGGACAGTTCTCCTGAGGTTAAGTGTAAGTATCACATTTCTCCAAATTCCCAGCAAGCACAACTATTCTGTGTACAGTGTGTGTGTGTGTGTGTGTGTGTGTGTGTGTGTGTGTGTGTGTGTGATGGAATATTGGAAAGGAATCTAAAGAAGCTGGAAGTACATTTTGTATTTGAAAAACTTTGAAAGATGGGAATATCCCAGCCACTCTTGTGACCTCTTACCCTGAACCCTGAACCTGAGTCCTGCCTTTTCTCCAGCATCATCCTCCCACAGGGTTAATGATGCAATTACTGAAGCTCAGAGGTCACCTCACTCACTCAAGATTATCCAAATTTCGACTCCAGAGAGCATGACTCACATGTCTGTAGAATGTCCATTGTTCATATCTACAGCTTTCTTTCACACGTTTCAACCATGAGAAGAGCTAAAAATTCCAAGAAATGTAACTGGAAATGTAAGATCGGGTTGGGTTCTGGTTCTAAAGTGCTAAAGTTCTAACCAATGGTTCTCAACTTTCCTAATGCTCTGGTCTTTTAACACAGTTCCTCATGTTGTGGTGACCCCCCAACCATAAAATTATTTTTGTTGCTACTTCATAAATGTAGTTTGCTACTATTACGAATTGTAATGTGAATGTCTGATATGCAGATGGTCTTAGGTAACCCCTGTGAAAGGGTCATTTGATTCCCAAAGGGGTTGCAATTTCAGGCTGAGAACTGCTGCTCTAAAAGAAGAAATCTCTGGAAAACCCATGCCCAGAAGAAGATCAAACATGGATCTTGTGAATTATTTAGTGACTCTAGAAATTACAAGTTTGTGTTTTAGCTATGGCTTTGCTGGCCACACAATGAAGTCTTTCTTAGATGGAGCTAAATCTAAGATGAATCTTCTACACCTGTCACCTAATTCATCTTCATAGACCAGCAGGCAACCAGCATCCTGTCCCCTGAGAACCATAGCAGTGAAGGCAGTAACCCAGGAATCTGCCTCTTCCCTTCAGGGGTTTGGAATGGCACCATAGGGAGCATATTTACTACTCAAAACAAAGGCTTTGCACATACATTTGAGGTCTACCATGCAAGCCATTGCACCCAGTCACCTGACAAACCAACGCCCTGCAGAGCTTATTCATATATGTTCAAAATGGACAGATTCTCAAATCCACAGAACTTGCAGCCACCTCATGGATGGAACGCTGTAGTCAAAAGACTTCTGAGTGTGGCCAAGCATGAGGATTGGCACCTGTGGATAACAGCACCAGAAATGTCAGGCTTCAGGGTTATGGAGTTTGGTCTGTTGCTCATGTTATTCAATGGATAACTAGTGGGCCATTTCATGGAGGCATGAGGCATTAAAATGCCAACAAAGGAAAATGGACCCTGGGAAACGAGAAGTGGGAGGAAGAGCGGATAGATCGTTCAGCACCATATCCTTACATCAGGCAGCACATCTGTTCAGAATGGCAGTAAGGTCCTCTCTGCGGTTTAGAGCTTCTGTCTCACGTGACTCAAAATTTCTGGGATGCTGTCCTCTGACACTGAAAAATTATCCCTCCATAAAATTAAAAAGTGTCCTTGGCTTCTTTCAAAGATCATTTCACCCAACTGGCTGATCTCTGTTCTGTGAAGAGGGAAGAGTTATTGGAGACTATCAGTTCTCCCCGCTGAGGACAAACTTTCAAATGAACCTGTTGCATGATCTGACTTTGTGTGGCACAGGCCAGCAGAGACATGGTGTAGGCAAATGGCGGCATTTGCATGATCTATATTCTAAATTACATTGTTTAAATCTCAAAATGAATATAATATACAATCTCCATAACCTATTTGATGTTTACCATGCATGGAGCCCGGAAGCCTCTGAATGAATGAAAATTGACTGCTGAATACTGAACAAAGGAAAATGGTCTTAGTCTTCAGTGTGCTGGTAGTCAAAGAAAGCTGTAGTTCTTATTTTTCTGACTGACAATTTTCATAAGTAAATGATGCTCATCCCCGTCAGTAAGCTAAGCCATCCACACTGGATTCGTGGGGCCCCTTTCCTTTCACAATAAGCAACAGCCACCTGAGATCGGCAATATTTGCCTTGGAAATTCTTTCACCTGGCTCCCCATGACTGGCCATTTGTAGTGTTGCAAAGTGGTACAAAAAACACTGAAGTCAGCTTTGACATTCAATGCAGATTTGCATCTAGTGAACCTAGACTGAACTTAGACTGGCCATTTATCAGCTCTCTAGCCCCTGTGCCCTCACTGTAATCTAAGAATAATACCAACCTTCACTAATGGGTTCACTAAGAAAGTTAAGTGAGAAAATTCAAAGAAACTTATTTACTGAACAGCAATTGTGTGCCAGGCACGGTTCTTATCAACAGAGCACATCAGTAACCCAGATAAAATAGTCTTCTCCATGACAAGATTACATTTTAGTGATAGAAGCTCTGTCGTAAACTACAAATAACTCAGTCAACCTACATTGAATTCTAGAACCACGAAACTAGAAGTCACAGAACCAACATTTTGCAATTCCATTATCTTCTTTTCTCCCCATCTTATTTTCTTCTCTCATTCCCTGTTCCCAAAATTCTCACCACTTCATCAATGGCTCATTCATTTGTTCAGCAAATGTTATATAATTATTGGCTGTGTCCACGGTTCTGGAAAAAGAATAAAACAAGGTCAGCCATCTTCTCGAAAATCTAACAATGCACCAAGGAGACTGACTCGTACACAAATGCCATGCCACAGAACCAGTATCGTAAATGAGAAATTGCACAACTGTCCAAGTGACTCAGAAAGTAGGTCGAGCTTCCGGTTAAGAAAGTGTATTTGTTACCTTTCTATTGTTGTGATGAAATGAATTGGCCAAGGCAGCTTATAGAAAAAGAGTTTGTTTTGGGCTTATAGTTCCAGAGGGATAAGTTTATCATGGCATGGTGGCAGGCATGACAGCTGGAATAGAAAACTGAGAGCTCGCATCTTGAACCACAAGCATGAAGCCAGGAGAGCACACTAAAAATGGTCCGAGGCTTTGAAACTTCAAAGCCCACTCCCAGTGACATACTTCACCTTTCAAGGTCGCACCTCCTAAAACTAGCTAAACAGCACCTCCAACTGGGGACTAAGTACGCTAACATTTAAGACTATGGAGAACATTCTCATTCAACTCACCACAAGAAGGATCCTTAGTAGTAGGTCAGAGTAAAAAGAGTATCTCGAGTGGTGGAAACTTATTTCAGTAAAGACAAAATAGGTTAAGATGTGGATTGTCGTGCAAGAAGCCATAAGAATGTGAAAGAAATTTGAAATTTGAATTTCAAAAGTTGAAATTGAAAAGCATTTTAAAATTTAAAATAGAAAATAGAAAGGAAGTCTATTCAGAAAGAACTCGAGAAGCTGGAGATGCTGAGAACAAGAGCAGCAAGAGCCTGGTGGAACCTGCAGAGCGTCTGGGAGGCACGGACCAGCCCGTGACAGCTGGAAACCGTAGTTAGAGAAGTCATCCGTTACTCAGCAACTGATAAGAGAGATCGTCCCAGCAACTCATGTAGGATCAAAATGGAGGAAACATGAAAATTAAGCCACTGGGTGTGCACAGATTGAATGGAAAATCAGATACACGGTTGTCCCTGATGGATAATTAAATATCAAGAAAACTTCTGGGCCCCTTGGATAACAAATGCAAAGTGGATTCTTGAGAGTATATGGCTTTGTGTACTTTTGTTTTGTTTTTAAGAGAGAGAAAGAACACGAAGTTGGGTGAGTAGGAGGTGAGGGAGGATCTAGGAGGTGTTGGGGAGGAGAGAATGTGATCAAAATGCACTGCATGAAGTCCTCAAAAATTCAAAAACCAGTGATTAAAACCTTCTTGGGTCATAAGATTGCCAGTAAAATACTCATGTGTTTATTATAAAATGGCTATTTTTAAAACTGACAGAATACAGTTGTTAATGAAAAAAAACAGTGTCACGCATTGAGAGAAGCAGGAAATGATGAGATAAGAAGAGGTGGAACCTGGAACTGTGGTAGGAACAGTTATCAGGAAACTGCATAAGATACGGAATAATAGTACGTTTTAGATGTGGCCAGTCTCTAATGCTCTCTAGTAAAGTGATGGCAAAAACTTATTCTAGTAAAAATAAATTAGAATAAAATATCAATGCCATGCATAAAACAGTCTATAAGAATTTGACTATGAGAGGAGGTTAGAGCATGTTTACCAGGTAGATTATCAAGCACAGTGATTTTTTTTTTTTTAAACCAGAGAGTCATGAGCATATTCACAGATGATGATAGAGACCGGGAGCTAATTAGGCAATGAAAGAAGAAAGGAATAAAGGAAGAAGGAAACTGAATGTCTGCTCTTCAAAAATCCTGTATTTTCTGTGGAGGTTACTCTGAATACCTCTGCCCACTTTTCCCAAGCCCTGCCTCTGTTCTGTGCTTCTGCAAAAACTTCCATTTCTGTCCCACTAAAACAATAATAAAAGCCCAATGCTAAAAGCTGGGTAAATGCTGGGGAGAGATGGTTGAAAGAGCTGTTTCCACAGTGTTCTAACCCTGGTACAAATGCAGTGCATGGAGTATATAGAGTGGGAAGATCCAGCTACACACCAGAGGTTTTCTATGCAGAATTCCAAAAAAAAATTTAGAATATTCTAATGGTCAACGATAATCAATGATATAAAAATATATTAAAATATAATAAAAAATATAATCAATAATCTAATGGTCAATGATAATTTCTCAAAAGAGAAAAGACTAGTGTGACAAAGCATGTGATAAAAATATCTCTTATATTCTAAGAGACTGGAACTTTTGCTGGACCCTACAGCCAGACATAATAATATACCTCGAGGTCACTTAAGACTTGTGATTGCTATACTACTGTGCACTCGGCCTGTTTCTTTAACCTGCCTTTAAGAGGATAATGTAACAACCAACTTTACTTGCCTAGGATTTCCCAGGCAATCAACTTTTACAACCTCCGCTAATGAATAGCTGCAATCTTGAATTATGTACTTGTCCATGCCCTTGACCCAGAGTGTGTGTGTGTGTGTGTGTGTGTGTGTATGTGTGTGTGTGTGTGTATGTGTGTGTGTGTGCGCGCGCACGTGCGTGTTCGTGTGTGTGCGTGTTATGATAATCACTTGCTGAAAACAGTAAATAAGGTTCGAAAACAATGACTATCCACTATAAATGTTGAGCACAACACATAGATGATGCTTTTTTGAAGCACCGTTTACTATCTGGTCAGTTTGAGTCAGTGACTTAATGCCTTGTAAACCCCTCTTAAAGATTCCTGTAAAGAATTCCTCACTTTTCTTTCTGTGCTGTTCCATAGAGAGTAAAGCACTTTGTTAGGGACAAACACACAGGGACACAAAGACACACTCACTCACAGACACAGACCCAGGGTCAGATTCACAAGACAGCCTTCACATAGACACATATTCTGACTCATAAAACAGACAGGCAGGATTCATGAAAGACACAGGAAGAGCCAAGCAGATTATTCAAATCTGAGCTTATGCTTGCCTAAATGACACCAAGGGGAAGTGCTTTGATTTCTTTCCTTGATGTGGCATGGATGTATTATTAGTGACTCTAAGTTTATTATTAATGTGCTCAAACTAATTACAAGTCAGAAATGGGGTCTCCAAGATCTGTCTACATACATTGCTAACTGACTTGAGCCTCACATTTACAAAAAAATAACTCAAAGCTTTGTGGTTAAAGATAGAAGATTTCAACAGAGTCCCTAGACACTGTGTGAGAATCTGCAGAATAGGACCAGCCAAGGTTGTTGCTTATTAAAACAAAAGAAGTAATAGTCATTCATGAAAAATGGTAGGATCCAGGATCTGGGAGCAGATTAGATTCACAATATTAAACATATAATCTAAAATTATCCAGCATGTAAGGGATCCCCCAAATGGAATACATTCCCAGAAGGAAATAAAATCAGGTGGGATTCATCCTGATCCTGCAATGTTGAAACTGACAGAAAAGGACTTAAAACAATCTATTCTAACTATTCTCAGTGAAGCCAAATAAAATATGCCGCAGTGCATGCAAAGACAGCAAGTCTCTGAAGATCAGCAGAACTGCTACAAAAGAAGCAAATAAATATTTTAGGACTGAAGACCATAGCTGAATCCTAGAATTGGAGCAGTACATTTCCAAGGATTTTACTTTTTGATTTGTGGGAGTTTTATTTGGAATTGATTACTCTGCCAGTGTTCTTCCATTGAGCACTCAGCCCGCCAGCAAAGCTGTTGTATTGTTTGAGAAACGATACAATTTCAGCCTTAAATGGATTATAAAAATTATAAACTTATAGCAACAATTTTTAGATGCAAAAGAATATAGAAATAACAGAAAAATCAAAGTAGAATTCTAAGCTATATTCTAATAATGGGAAGGGGTTAAGAAAGGAGAGTTGGAGGGAAGAAAACAGAAGACAGACAAAATGATAATTAAATGTAAGCTCAAATACAACCGCATCAGTGCATAGTATAACTGGTATTAAATAGACTAAAAACTCCACAGAAAATAAATTGTCAAAGCTGGTTTAAAAAGAAATAAAATGTAATTATATTCTATCTACATACGTCTTTAAATATGCACGATGGAATGAAAGTAAACGGAAGAGAGGAACACATAAATTGGTCTGGGAATAAAGCTCAACAGTAGTAGCTTCCTAGCAGGTGTGAGGTCCTGAGTTTCACCCTCATAATCCAACATCAGCTACAAAACCCACCACACACATATCAAGTCAGTATAAAATATGAAAAGACAGGAATGAAAATCCTACTGTCAAATAAGACAAAAAATCAGTATCATCAGACACAGAAATAATGATCCTTATATTAAAATTAGCAGCTTGCCAAGAAATTATGACAATTATAAATGTGTGTGCCCTTAATAAGACTATACATGAAAAGAAACTGAAAGAATTAAAAAAGAGAAACAGACATTTCAATGATTGTAGTTCAATTACTAAAACAATCATTAAAGACCAGCAAAGTGCTTTCCAAAAGGCACTGTCAACCATCTTGACTTAACTGATATTTATGGAATACTGATATCAGAGAAGACAAATATATAGTCTTTAAAGATACTCAGGGTAAAACAGTTTACATTCACAGAAATAGCCAAATGCTTGGTCAAAAAACAAGTCTCAATGACAGAATATGATTGAAATAGTCCAAAGTATACAATTTGATCAAAATGGAATTTCAAAATCAACAAAAATAAAATGATTGAGGGAAGATCCACATGTACTTTTCAGTAAGTCATTGGTCAATGAAGAATTCACAAGGAAAACTATAAAATGTTTTAACTGAATCGTGAAATTATCATTCATACCAAACTTATGGAGCTGCTAGGTCAATCCTTAGAGAATGAATACATTTAAATATCTGGAATAAAAGAATAAGACATAAAATAAGCGATTCAAGATCTCATACAGTTAAATGAAAACAGAAGGAGGACACATCAAACTCAAAGTATGTACACCTATTATAATCTAGATGCAAAGTGTGCCTCCAAAGGCTCATGTGTGGGAGACCTGCTCTCTGGTCAGGGGCACTTACTGAGAAGTGGTGATTGGATCACCTGGATACTAATCTTATCAATGGGTAAGTCCATTGATGACCTCATGGACAGACCTGCTGTTATGTACCTTCTAATTAGAAGACAGGCCTACCTCGAGAAAGTAGGTCACTGAAGACATGCCTTTAAAGGTATTATTTTGTCCCTGGACCTTCCTCTTGGTCTCTTTGCCTCCCTTGGTTAGTGAAGGACAGGTTTTCTTTACCATACATGTCCTGCTGCAATGCTCTGTCAGTAAGTGAGCAGAGGCTGAAATCTTTGAATCCGTATCCCAAAGTCTGTCTTTCCTTCTGTAAATTGTGCATCTCGAGAATTTTTTCACAGAGACAAAAGTGACTACGGCAGGAAATAAAACAGAAAAGGACACAGAACAACAAAGTAAAAAAGAATACATGATTTTAAAAAGCAAAGCAAGTGAAAGCAAAACCCAGTCCTTTGAAAAGATTAACAAATGCAGTGAGCCTTAATAGACAAAACAAAAAAGACAAAAACAAATAAATAAAAATAGGAAATTAATTAAGCAAAAACTATAAATCAACAGTAACAGGAATTTTAAAGAGTGATAATTACAGACTCTTTGGACATTCAGTTAATGAAGGAATGTTTATACAACTTTAGGCCAAAATTTTTGAGATTTTTAAAATAGATTCTCTTGTTGACGTAATTTAAGGAAATTAAGTTAAGAAGACTTATCTAACATGGGCCTTCAGTCCAGTGCCAACAAAAGAAAACTGAATTCAAAATCTCAAATCTTCCTTGAGAAAAGTCTAGGTAAAGATTGTGCTAATGATAATTTTACCAAATATGTAGTAAGCAACACCCAATTCTACCTAAATCTTTTCAGAAATAGAGAAAGAAGAATCTGTCAAAATCAATTATGGATGAACAAAAAGAAAATACAAAGAAATAGATAAGAGACAGAGAATTCATGAAAAGAGGCAAATGCAACATTAGAGGATGAAAAGCAGACTTTTCCAAAAATGGTTTATTTTAAAAACGAATTGATTACTTTCTCATCGCAATGGCCAAAACACCTGAGGAGGAGCTGAAAGAGGAAGGATTTGTTTTATTTTAGCTTGTGCTCTGCAGGTACTGTTCACTGTGACAGGGGAGGCACCAGTGTCTACTCATGACCATCATGGGTGGATCAGGTAGCAGAAACAGACGGATGCAGGCATTCAGCTGGCTTTCACCATTATCCATTCAAGGATTAAGTCCATAGGATGGCGCTGCCAACATTCAGAGTGGGTCTTCTTCCCTTACTTCCCTCTGAGACTACCCTCACAAACTCAAGATGTGGCTTACTAATACCCTGAGCATTTCCAAGCAATCGAGTTGATAATGAAGGTAAAGCTATCAGGGATGTCTAAGACTATCTATGACCCATCTATGACACATCTATTACCTATCTATGACCATCCTAATTCTGTTTCAAAGCTCAGAATTCTGCAACGCTCCCAAGGATGGGAAGCCCAGCTGTGGTGCCTGTGAAAACTATCTTATTTCTGATTAACTCCCACTGCCCGCGGTGAAATTCTCAACCCTGTCATGGATTCTTCAGGCTGTTTCCGCTGATTCTAGAAATCTGTCAGAAGTACAGACACTCAGAATTACAGAGTTTATACTAGCTAGTGGTCAATAAGACAACAGAAAGCATCCAAGTACTTCTAACAAAAAGATATATCATAGTTTGTAATCAGATAACCATTTGTTAAAATGTTGAGAGAACCAGAGGGAGGATGCAAGAGCAAATGAACCAACTTCATCTCTCTGGGGTGAAGGCCATCACATCCCATTACCTCTGCTTCTTCACTGCCCTTGAAATTGCCTGCTACTTCCAGTCAGAAGCTCCGGAGTTAACCTCCGGATACCACAGAAACCAACAGCAAAGCTGTCCGCACCTACAGTCAGCCAATGTCAGAAACAGAGAAATTGCTCCTTCTATTTCTGGCCATACACACTTGAAAGCCAGCAGAGACAAACCTACAAAGTCAGGTTGATTGGCCTAGCAGGTCAGAGGAATCCCAGAGGAACCCTGGAGTGTCTCCTGAAACAATAGGAGAAACGGAGTTATTGCAGAATTGGGGAAGAGGAGCATAGGTGGAACTGAAGGGAGGCAGTGATCTATCTGCTCAAACCAAAGCAAGACCGGTACGAAAAAGGCATCGCATCAGGACTGGCTAGTGAATGGGTAGGGTCCCACTTCCTAAGAAACTAAATATTTGAATCTGGTATTTAATGGTATGTACAGAAATCACTTACTAGACGTTCTGCCTTGGATTAAATTTCATGGTTGTTTTTATGTATCACAGTAGTTAATACATCAGGGAAAAGTGAGATGTTTCATTCTTACAGATATAGTTTCAGACCATAAGTGGTTTTTAGAAAGAAATGCATCCGCTTAGTAACATAGTGGTAGTCAATCAAGAAGGGATTACGGCACATTGTAAAGGCTGCGGGACCTTCAGGAAATACCATTCCCCATTAACTAACGTCGCAGACGGCATTATCTGCAGCTAGGGTCTTAGCCTGATTAATAGCAGGACAGATTATTGCCTTCATGGCCTGAGCTAGTTTCGATATTCCCATTCCTTTTGTTTTACTCTTCCGATAGTGTCACCCACTGTCACAGCCTAACTGGAACTCAGCTAGCAAGAAGGGAGGCTGGGAAAAACCACTTTACAATTCTGAGATACAGATAGAAATGGAGCTGAAAGCCCAGAGGGAAAACAACTCACAGAAGTGTCTCTTCAAGCTCAACTGATGCTCTTACGGACAGAGCGGTGCCCTCCAGCGACCTCATCTTCCCAGACTCACATCTCTAGTGGGATTTTAGCTGATGGTTTCTAACCACCTTTCTAGTTCTTTGAGGATTCAAAGAAAATGAATATTTTTTTCAACTTTGCAGGTCTTTCCAACATTGAAGAAATTAGAGACTCGGAGGTTTAGATGCTAATGGGACACAGAGTTTGGTCAGCTGCATGTTGTGCCCAAATGATTAGGGAACAGAATATCCAAAATCAAGTAGAAAAAAGAAAAATAAGTTTTCAAAAATAGGAATGAAGCCAATATCCTTGGGAGCAGAATCAGAAAATCTCAGTGTCTTGAAATAAGAATGTAATGGCTCAGCTCCTACCTTGCCCTCATTTCTCTACAGTTTGGCAGGATTTCACGTGGGACGAGTGAGTTGCAGTGTCTTGTGATTACCGAAGGTTGAATAAAATGTAAATTACAGTAATTTTAAAGAGTTAAGCAAGAGGAAGGGGGAATAATTCAGATTCACATTGATAGAAATTTTGAAACCAGCTTAAGTCATAAAGTATGCCATGGATCCCAGCTTCTAGTGAAATCTCATTTTATGAATGGGGAAGATGACACCCAAAAGGGAAGATGGACTTAGATCACACAGGAAATGATTGTACCAAAAGTCTAAGTTATTTTTCATGTCACTGTAACAAGAAGGAGCAGCTTCAGGGAGGAGGTTTATTTATGCTTCCAGTTTGAAAAGATATAACCCATCATGGTGGCAAGAAAGCATGGCTGCAGGTGCTGATCACACTGTATACCATCAGGAAGCAGAGTGCAGCCGGAAGTGAGGCCAGGCTATACAGCCTTAAGGATCATGCCCACTCACTCCAGCAAGGCTCCACCTTCTAAGTGTTCAGTAGCTTCTAAAACAGCCACAATGGCCGGGGACCACAGAGTCAAGCATACGAGCTTATGGGGGATATTTCACATCCACACAAGATTAAGATTCAGGTCCTCCCTCTGCCCCCGGGTTGCCTAAGAGTCTGCTATTACTTTGCCATGGCTGGTTTGTCCTCCAGTGGTTTCTTCCTCAGTGCAGGCAGAACGGGAAAACCACAGAGATCATTAATGTCACGGTACCCCCAGCGACCCTGTGGATTTGGGGGGAATTCTTGTTAAGATCTCAGGCAAGAAAAGAGAGAGAGGTGCTGATGCTGCACTTGTTTAAGGAGTTGCATCAAAGACACCGAGAGAGAAATGAAACGAGGTTACCGGTTACTCAGTTTAAAATACGATTCATCCATATCTTAAGAGCACACCAAGAAGGAACGTTTGCCAATTTTCCATAAAAATATGAAGCCAGTATATTAATAAGAGAAAAAAATATAGCAACTTCTTGGAGCAATTGTGCAGAGTCAGCTGAACTGTGTGTAGAATGTCCCTATTACATATGTCTTTACTACAACATACCCAAGGAATCTAGTGTTTGTAACCATCAAATTTATTTTGTGTTACAGTAGATTAGACTTACAGAAATGGAGAAAAGCGTCTTTGCTGATTCTTCTTCTCATGCACCATGGTATATTAAATACTTTATTGTCATTGCAATTAAATAAAAATGTTCTTGAAGCATGTTTGCTGAGACCACGCTATTTAAATGTTGAGCAAAAAAAATGAGTTAAGGTGAAGGAAACACTAGACTATTATAATTTACTAAAAGGTTAAGAAGACACAAGAGAGATGGAAATAGTATAAAAATTAACACACAATCAATGATAAATAGGCCTTAAAGCCCAGATCCTTGGGGGTGAGAAAGGGGGATGGTCTCACGTGACCTCAGCAATAGGAATCATCACTAGTAACGCGTCTGAGCATGTGCTCTCTGCTAAGCAGGGTGTTAAGCACTTTACCAGCACTGTTTCACACTCTTCATGAGAATTTTGTTAAGTAGCACTTCTTTCACTTTCTGCATTTAATAAATAAAATTGACTGAACTTGAGAAAAAACAATTCATTTCTGCCAGTCTCTACTAGTTAATAAAGAGTAGGAGTCAGATGCAATATCTCAGGCCTCTCTTTGAACAACTTATTGCTATTTCATTTTGATATAAATGCTATTCTTCAGTCTTCATGTGTCAGAAAATAGGTTAAAAGACCTATGAGATGACACTCATACACTTAATGATCCTGAAGAAAAGTCTCTGGTTCACACATGGAAATCTCAGAGAAGTCTCTTGGCATGGCTTAGGTTACATCATGTTCAAGAAAGTTCTGCCATTTGTCCATATATGGACCACATAGCCCACCCTATAATCCAAACAGATCCTAAGGACATCATTGCCAGAACTCCATTTTCACAGTGGGTCAGCGTCCTACAGGAGATGATGAATGCTAGACAGATGAGAAGTAGACCCTGGCTACTGCAGCCTGGAGTGATGGTGGTAAAAAGATGTTCAGACAGCAGTCACTCCAGGGGAATTCCAGGAAGAAGACTCCAGGGGAGTGAGAAGACAAGGCATGAAGGCACGAAGCTATTAAACAACATAACATTTCAGAGAGCTGCGGTGTTTTAGGTGTGTCTGGATTATACGGCATGTGTGGTAAGAGGACTGAGATCTGCAAGGAAAGGTCATGGAGAATCCTGCACGTGACCCTTCAAGACCCGTGCTTTATCCTGAAGGTAGTGGTGAGTCACTGAAGGAGTTGAATCAAAGGAATAGCATGATGAGTCCCGACTATGAGAAAGAGAAGTCTTTGAACAGGTATAAAAGAAAGGTTAGACATAGAAAAATCAGTAGACACACTGGCAATAGTTCAAGCAAGAGAAAATAACCAATGAAACAAAGGCAGCAGTAGTAGGGTGGTGGCCAAAGATAAAGGGAAATGTGCTAAGAAGGCAGATTTGGAAGGAAAGTCTGGCCTCCTGCTGGGAACTTGATTGTCCAGGCTGCCCAATGATGCTCAACCACCTTTGCAGCTGCTCCAGCAGGACCTCTCCAGATAGCAAGGCACCCAAAGTGTAGAAGCAGTAACAACTGCATCCCCAAGATGCACAAGTCTCAAGTCTAAGCTGCTGGTTTTGTAATTTACAATAGTCACTTTAACCCCTTAGCCTTGAAAAAGAAATACGAACACTTCTCTTTTGAAGTGGTCTTTAACAAATAGAATTTAACAACTGGATATCCAAGCCGTTGAAGGCAGCATGGGATAATCAGCCAGTGGAGCAAGCACATATCATCCCTGTTGCTTGCATGTCCTACATTTTTTCTTGGATAAGTTGCTTGAGCTCTTTAAGTTCTCAAATTCTCAGATGCTCTTCTGGCAATAATGTTTTCTTTTACAAGGGCTAAAATTAATAACACATGTGACAACAAATGAACTTCACAGTGATGTTATAAATGAATCTGTCTTAATCACTAATTTACTTTACTCAAGGGGGCATAGAAAGAAAAGTTTAAAGATGAGACACTAATGTTGTCAAAAAAGTAAATTCATGCATGACCTTTACTTACTCAGGTGGGCAGAATAAAGCAAATATCACAAGCAGCAGGCTAACTGTTGTGGTATACATTAAAATGGATATGAATTAATTTAATTTCAATAATTTAAAAATTAGCTCTTCCAGATCTTACAACAGATAAAGATTTCTTAAAGTTTTGTGATAATCATGGACATAGGAGAGAACAATAAATATCTGTACTTAACTGGCAAGCCAACACAGGAAAGTATATTCTCTTCACAAATAAATTAATGAGAAATACAGTTAACAAAACAGAATGTGTTTACACATATATTTAAAGACCACTGCCTCACATGACTAAAGCTCTATTGTTTTCCATTTTATTAATGGAAATTAATGGTAATTAATTTGTTAATATTCTTCAACCTCTTCGACTTATGACAAAAATGAACTAAGCCTGGGCTTTGTATTCCCACTATCACATGCTAACAGTCTTCTCTCCTGGTTTCTTTAAGTCTCTTGAAATCTGTAGTTAAGCCATGACTGCAGCCTAGGAAAAAAATATGAATAGGAAAATGGGACCACCATCCACTACCTATATGTATATGAAAAGATTATATTGGGACAGGAGAGAGAGTTTAGTCCATAAGGTACTTGCCACACAAGTGTGAGGACACAAATTCAACCCTCGAGAAACACATAGAGAGCCAGATGTGAAGGCACACATTTGTAAAGCCAGAACTGTAGAGGCATAGACAGGAGAATCTCTGGGGCTCACTGGCTAGCCTGGCTAGCTTCCTTGGTGAGTCCCAAGTCCCATTAAGAGACCCGGTCTCAAAAAACAAGTGGATGGCCATCCTGAGAAACAACAGCAGCAGAACTTGGCCTTTGACCTCTATTTGAATGTGCATACATGTGCACATTGATCTCTGTACATGTGTGCCCACACATATATGAAAACACAGATGTACACACATGAACATATATAAATATACACATGTACACATACAAAAAGATAACTATAAAAGTCACTAGCCAGTCACAGTGGTATAAAAAGTAAGTGTAATTTCATCTCTTTGGAAGCTGAGGCAAGTGGATTAGAGTTAGGGGCCAGCCTGGGCTACCTAGCAATCGATGTCTTATCTCAAAAAAAAAAAAAATTAAAACAAAAGAAAAGACCACACTACTACATTATGTTGTTGTGAGGTAAGCCCACCAGGGACTGCCACATGGACACTCTTAAAGCCAAATAGAAGGTCTTTTATTGCCAGCTGGCAACTGCAAGGGGAACTTGCCCAAATCATGCAGCCTGAGTCCCACAGCTATCTGCCCTTTCTGCACAAAAACCGAATCCTGGTTGTTACATTTTAGTTAGCAAGATGTAAAACTAAAGAACAAAAGATCAGAATTAGTCCATTTAGGGACTTTTAATTCTGGGACTTTCCCAGGCACATCCCAGAACTGTTGACTTAGCCATTGTTCCCATTTTTGGCAGATGGGCTACATCTTTATTCCTGCTTTGGCAAGTGTTGCTGCCTACATGCTGGGTTTCAAGATCTGAATGCCACTTAGCTGGTGCATTAGTGCTGTCTCTAGTAGTCTGGCTGAGATCTAATGTGTGTGTGTGTGTGTGTGTGTGTGAGTGTGTGTGTGTGTGTGTGTGTATAGTGTGTATATGTATGCATATATGTATGTATGTGTGTGTATATATTATATACTATATAGTAGATCTTCTATATAGTCTACTATAATTAAGTTAAATGTTTCTTGTAAGTAATTTAAAGGAAAGTACTAACAAAACTTATAAATAAATCTTTCTCAAACAGAATATACTTCATATAACGGTAAAGCAGGGACCCTTGCTCTAAAACTGCTGAACTTAGAAAGACTCCTACTTTTATGTACAAACAGGATACTGATGACTGATAGTTTCAGTATGCAATAATTCAAGGTTCTGATTGGCAGCTTGCTGCTCTTACCAGGGTTGGCAGTAACTCAGCCAATGTGTGTGCAGGAGTGCTCAGAGAAAGTGAATCTCTTTAAACAATATTCCACTTTGTATAAGCATATTTTCTTCAAGCTCTTAAATGCCTTGTTCTTCACAGTGTCAAAGAAAAAGCATTAATGGCATACACTGCTTGCCAGGTAAATCTACCAGGTAAACACAGATAGCTCCTTGAAAAAGAAACCCGAGAGCTTAATGGAATGAGGGAAATGAATGTGAATAAGCAAACTTCCAAGTCATATTGTTACACCCAATATAAGCGTAACTTCAAAGCTCAAGGAAATGCCCCAAAAGACTGTGAAGAACACTGAGCCAATGCAGTAGATGGTGTGTTAGGATTCTCTAAAGGGACAAATCTAATATGATTACATGTATATGCATATATGCGCGTGTGATTTGAACTACATGATCACGTAGTTCAACAATGTCAAAGTTACACCTGAGAGAACCCAGTCAGTAGTTGTTCCATCCATAGCTTGGATGTGTCAGTGGTCCCAGTCTGGTGCTAAAGATCCAGAGAATTCCTGGAGAGCTTTCAGTTTTCCAATTACATTGGAAGCCTAAAGAAGCTGATTCTAATATCAGCAAAAAATTGCACAGATACAGGATAAATGAGCTTGCCAGCAAAGGGAGAGAAAACGCAAAGTTTTCTTTCATGTCCTTTTATCTGGGCTGCCTCCAGAAGACGCCAATCAATCACGTTTAGGGTAAGTCCTCCTACTTCAAATGGTCTGATCAAGGAAGTCCCTCACAGGAGTGCTCAGCCGCTTGCATTTCAATTGATTCCAGATTCAGTCAAGTTGGCATCTAACAGATGGTCTTTTAAGAAATTCAATGCAGTGCTTTATCTGATAAAAACCTTACACTGAAAATGCCTTCAGTATCTTCAACCTCTTTGCCTGCTGCATATAGGAGCAAGCTACCATGGGGGAAAAAATGTATTCTTAGCAAAGAATAATTTTGATGTGTGTGTACAAGTGTGCATTCATATACACGCAGGTACATATATATGTGCAAATGCAAAGAGAACAAAAGGACAACCTCGGTTGCCATCTTTAAAACCTCTGCCCACCTCCTTCGAGACAAGATCACTGATTGGTCTGGAGCTCACCGGTAAGGCTAGACTGGCTGGCCAACAAGTCCTAGGAATCCTCTGGTCTCTGTTTTCAAGCACTGGAATTACAAGCATGGACCACCACATCTTGTGTTTTCTGTTCTTTTTAATATAATATTTTTATTAGTTTTTGAGAATTTGACACAATTATTCTCATCACCTGCGCCTTCACTCCTCCTAGATCGGCCTCACTTCCTATCTCTGCATCTGATGTGTACAGCTCATATACTCCTAGCTGTAGGGTTATTGACTAGAGCATGGTTGACCCACCAGCCAACACCTTTAAAACAAGCTGACCCTCGATTCCCCAGAAGCCATCAACTGTCGGCGGATGCTTCTAGGGTTTGGGGCTCTTGATTCCCCCAGCACAAGCTAGGATGCTGGCTGGCTTGATCTCGTGCAAGTCTTGTGCAGGCAACCTCAGCTGCTGTGAGTTCGTGAGTGCAGTGGCCCTGTCATGTCTGGAAAACACTGTTGCATTCTGGTCCTCTTCTGCCATGGTCCCTGAGCCTCATGTGGAACATGATATAGACGTCCCACTTGTGGCTGAACATGCTGACGTTTGTTTTCTTCATTCTGACCACTTGTGAGTTTCTTTACTAACCACCAACCACTACATGAAGATACTTCTCTGATGACGATTGACTGGCACTAATCTGTAGGTATGGAGATACAAATTTAGAGGGCAGTTTGACACTATGACAGTTTAGCAGAGCAAGAGTAGTAAGATCACCTCTGGGGCCCATTTATTCTCCAAGCATGGGTTCTTGTCCAGATTTCTAGTAGCATGCATACCTTTCTTCCTGTGAAATGGGCATTAAATCCAATTAGAAAGTGAATGGTTGTTCCCATAATATTCTTGGCACTATTGCACCCAGGGGCATATCTTATCATGCCAGTCATTATATGACACAGAGTCTACAACTTAGTAAGTCTATTGAAAACCCACCCCTCCTCAGCAGCCTTTAATGACTATGAAAGCTAGTTGGCAGGGAGAAAGATCTCTGCTCAGTACCAACTTGATTTCTCATGTCCTATGATCAAAGTATGTTTTAATGTTCTCCACAACAGGGCTTTACTCTCAGTTATGATGGGAAACCCAGAGCACTGGCAAAAGCCTGTATCCAGAAGCTATTTTAAAGGCCAGTGTACTGTCAGTAATAAAAAGATCATTTGCCTTTTCAAGGGGGGTAAGTAGATATTTCTAAAAAGAAGATTCACAAATAGAATGTGAAAAGATATTTGGCTTCATTCGTCACTGAGGCAAATGCTGAATAGGGCCCCACTGAGGTACTGCTTCACTGGACTTCATTTCTAGGATACGGAGAAATTAACTCTCATATGCTGATTATGGGAATGCCACACAAAGCAGCCACTGCAGAAAACAGTCTGGCAATCATTCCTTTGTCGCTCAACATAAAGTGACTATATACCTTAGAAAATCATGTGTGTGTGTGTGTGTGTGTGTGTGTGTGTGTGTGTGTGTATCCCACTATATATAATATGAATATATATACATATATATTCAATCAACAGAATGAAGGTTAAGTAAAATATGATCTAGCCATACAGTGGGATGTTATGCAGCTATAAAAAGGAATGAAGTAAAAATGGATGCTAGAACACAAAGTATTATACTAAGCAAAAAAACAATTATACAAGTATGTATGTGAGTGTGTGTGTGTGTGTGTGTTTATCTGTGTGTCTGTGTGTCTCTGTGTCAGTCTTTTGTGTCTGTGTATCTCTCTCTCTCTGTGAATGTGTGTGTGTGTGTGTCTATGTCTGTCTGTCTGTCTATGTGTCTATCTGTGTGTGCGTGTGTCCCTGTATGTGTGTGTGTGTATGATTCTAAAGTCTAGCGTAGGTAAATCTATTGAGCTAGAAAGTACGGAATGCTGTCAGTTGCCAAGAGTAAATGGACAGCAAGGAGGAGGGGCTGGAGAGTGATGACTAATTCATTCAGAACTTCTTTGCAGCACTATTTAATGTTCTAAACTTAGATTCTGATGATATCTGTGTGACTCTGAGTACATATCACAAAGCACTAAAGTGTACAAATGAAAGAATAACTTTTATGATATGAAAATTGCATCATAGCAATAATTCTTACAAAAATACACAAATAATCTTCTCTTCTGGTAACTGGAGATAAATTTTCTCTTGCAATGGTTATATAAACTTTAAAGAGCCTATTTGTATATTTCCCATTAAAAACAACCGTGGGCTCTGGAGTCTTGTGGGGAGCAGAGGGACCCCTGAGAAAATGAAGTTCTGAGTGAATGAGCATTGCTGCCATGGACATGTCTATGTCCAGGACCCCATAGCCTCAGACCCACGGGATGGCAAGGCCTTCCGCCTATGGCTGAGGCTCAGAGGTATGGAAAGCCTCCCGCTGGTCTGAGTATGGATATTGAAAGTGTATGCAGAAATGTTCTTACGTGTTTCTCCCCTTGGATGTTTACGGCCTGAAGACTGGTCTCTGACTTCTACTGAGATTAGCAGAACGTGTCTCCTTGATTCATCAGTACACCACAAACCCTACCCCCTTGTTCATCTGTATGCAATAACCCTGCCTCTCTGTTCAACTGTATGTAATAAATTGCCGAGATTCCCAGCTTCTGTGGCTTCTCCATCAAGTAGCCCAGTCCATACAACCCCAGCCTTCTGCCTGTGAGTCCGTGTGTTTGCTCTTTTCATTCCCTTTCAGCCCAGACAGGTCCATCTCTGAGCCCTGCAAGGATGCAGCGGAGCCAAACCAAGCTGTTTCTGTATGTCGGAGGGTTCCACGCTTCTGTTCCCTCATCAGCAAAATACAGACAATAGTAGAACCAGCTTCACCCAACTGTGGAGATTAATTGAAAAGTGTTCAGCATGGTGCTTATCATGAGGTCAAATGCAAAGTGTTTAATGTCTAATGGAATTTTAAATATGCATACTTGATTGTCTATAAAATGTTCTCTCTGCAGGCTTCAGTGCTAAGTTGATAGCACAGAGAATTCAGTCTGGGGACTGCATGGAGAATGCAGAAAGGAGAAATTGCATCTGGAATTTTAAAGCCATGTACTGTATCATACATGTGTTGAAATTAAATTAAATTAAATTAATTGATTACAAATAATCCAGATTGTAAGGGAAGTCTCAGACTAGTCTATCAGAATAGACTACTTGGACTGGACTCTAGAATCAGGTAGGGCAACTTGAAACCAACTCCTGGCAGCAATCCTAACCGCAAAGCCATGCTTGCCAGCAATCTGGGCACTACACAGGTGTGCTGGAAGCTACTCAGGGGGAAACCTGTGATTTACTGTGTCAGGTAGAAATCTGACGGATGCCGGGCGGTGGTGACACATGCCTTTAATCCCAGAATTCGAGAGGCAGAGCCAGGTAGATCTCTGTGAGTTCAAGGCCAGCCTGGTCTACAGAGTGAGTTCTAGGACAGTCAGAGTTACAACAGAGAAACCCTGTCTCGAAAAAATCTAGAAAAAAAAATCTGGCTGATACAGAATTACAGAAGCATGGAAGTATGGTGGGCAGGGGGGGGGGCAAAATCTGACACTAGACTGCTCAGTTTGAATTTCAACTCATGAATGGTCTAGATGTTAACTGCCCTGGGCCTCAGTGGACTTATCTGTAACTTGGAGATATCATAGGGCTTTAAGAGCACTGTGGGAAGAAACAGATGAAAATCTGGTACAAGTAAGTGCCACATAGTGTTAGCAATTAGGCCTGGGGCTCAATGGTATAACACTTGCCTCACATGTACAAGACCCAGGGTTTCAGCCCAGCACAAAGATTGCTAATGTGATTATTGCTGGAATTTGGGGGAAATTTTAAGCATTGTCATTGGAGAATTGCCTGAAAGGTTAAGAATGGAAAAGTTTGTCTCACACTGCCAATGAAATGTTCTAGAGGCAGATGTCTTAGAGATGGTACATGCGCAAGGAAAAAAAAATAAACAAAAAAGCAATTAATAATAATATAGTTGAAATTAAAGAAAAAAGAAAGTGTTGCCAGTTAAAGACTTCTTCTGCTACTCACTAGTGAGAATTTCAGAGGCATTTGTGAACAGTGACATCAAAAGCAGCCATCTAACCCTGGAGATGGTTATAAGATTGTAGAGAAGAAAGAATCTCCACGTTGCTAGAAGAAAGTTCCAGTGAAAAGAGATTTCCTTTGCTTTAAGTGTATCAAACATTTCTTTTACGACTTATTTTTCCTGTATATGTTTGGAAAGGCATATTAAGATGCATTGTCTATCAGTTACAGGCAGCAAGCAGGAAGCCCCATAGTAACACAGGCTTGATACAGAAGTACCAGGTCTGAGAAGATCTGACTGGAGTCACAGACTCATGTCCAGCTTGTTCCTCAGTGTGCTGACCACCTGTCCCCATCTAAACACTTCCAAAGTGAGATCATTCTGAATGTATAATCCCATGCTTTACTTTGTCCATCAAGTCTCATTTTTCCATTAATTCAGAATCACCTGTCAGTGTAAGGTCCATTTGTTTTTCCCCTAATGAGTCTATGCATTTAAGGATACTCTACAGCTGTATTCCCATCAGTACACATTTTTATGACTCAGATAATTGCTGTTACTAACAGGGCCACAGTGAACATTGTCATGAGTATCTAACTTTGTTTATTTAGGGGTTCTACATGACAGCCAATCACAAAAGTTTTCAGTTGTAGAGCAAGAAAATGTTCACCTTGGTAAGAAAATGAACGATAGTTTCTGAAGTTCTTGTCCTGTCTTTCAGTCTCCTGTAAGGCGCATGGGACTCCCCATTGATACACACTAGCTGTCACTTGTTTTTAATAGATTTTTTTAATGGGGGGTGCATATGTATTTAATGTGCATTTCTGATAACTAACGACGTAGCTTTCCTTAGTTATTAGCTATTAGAGGAAAAGCTATGATCATTTCCCTATAAATTTCTTTATTTTTACTTATTATTTTGCTTTCTGGTTTGTGTTGCTTTTCAAACTATGCACATTGCTGTGTGTGGCATATCTTTTCATACTTTTATAACAAGTTTTTAATTTCTTAATTTAATGCAATACTGGGCAACCAACTGTTCTCTTTCTTTAAAATCAAGTCATTATCAAAGCTTCCGATGAAGATTTGAAGTTGTTGTGTTTCACGTGTATGTCATTAATCAATTAGAAATCAATTTTGTGTACAAAATAGAGAACTAAGCTTAAACTGCTAAATACAAATTCTCCCAACACCATTCTTGACAGCATTGCCTAGTGGTCTTCAGTACTCCGTTTATCAAATACAGAATTTCCTAACATTCTTGGGGGCACTCTGAGCCTTTGCTTTGCTTCCAACTGCCATTAATGTAACACAGCAGCAGTTCCTTGTTACTTTAATTACAGCACCTTTACAAGGAAACTTTATATAAAAGCAAAGTCTCCCTTTCCCTTCACTCAAGACTCTCTGGGGATTTTTGTCTGATTTTTAGTGAGAGGAACAAGAACTCTGTAGCTTTCACTTGGAATGTTTCTGCCTCAGTCTCCCAAGTGCTGGGATTATGATCAATGTTTCCTGGACTTGGATGTTCTTGTAGTATTCTTACAAGCAATATAAGCCCATGGTCTAGGTTATTCGACAATACAATACAGTAATTAACAATAGTGGAAGTTTAAATCTTAGTAGTTTAAGATGCAACCCCCCCTTAAAAAAGAAAAAGAAAAATTGGTTTCTTCCTCATACTGCTTAATTCTTCATGTAGTGTTTTTCTTTAATACTCCATTCAAAGAGCCAGACTAACAGAATAGCCATTTAAAGCCTGTTGTTTTCCTTCCTTGGCAGAGAGCACAGGAGCTCAAAGGAGAGTGCAGTGCACATACAATTTTAAAGGAAAATGATACACACACTTTCAAATTGATGGATCCCTCATTGGCCCAAAACATTCACATGACCCCGACAAACTCTAAAGAGGACAGGAACGGTGGACTAACTTGTATCTGAAAGGCTGTCAAACACATTTGTTGACCTACTGAGTACCTCGGGTACACTGCTTCTAACATCTCTCCCAGCACCGTTCCAAAAAGCTTGGGTGGTAGAGGGTCAAGGTCTGGAATCCAGCGTCTGAAGAATTTGGTTCCGTCGCATCCCAAGGTCCATGATGCCATTTGTTTTGTGGAATTCTGAAATTCGTTTGTCGCAGATGCTGCATTATCAACTCCTTCCCTGTGTTAGAAATATAGAAGACATATCTGTTGACCAACCTAAGGAGGATGAGATTGCAAAAACAGGCCAGCATTTGAGTTTCTAACTTTTGTTACAATTCGCAAACCCTCTTCCCGGGTTTCCTGACCTTCAACATAAAGAGAGATGAGAACTCTGCTACTGATTTTTGGTAGAATGAGAGCAGTTTGATGAACATGATCTAATCCACAGCCTTGAGCATGTTAAGCATGTGATCCACCACAGTGCTACAACTCCAGCTTCTCCTGCTCATAGCTTCCTTTGGAGTACATCTGGTCTACAGATAAGAAAAAATGAAAAGGATCTCCCTCCACTGATTGCTTTTTTTTTTTTCCTTTTTACATTTAAATTTTAAAATTGTGTCTGTAGTTACAAAGAGTCTGAAACAAATGGCTCCATTAGACGATGTTTGCAATAAATGTAGTTATAACTTTCTTGCCATTTTCTTAAAAAGAGAAGCATGAATTTTTAAGTGTTTCTATTTTTATGTCTAAATGCAATACAAAGTCATAGTCTCTCATAATACATATTACCAATTTGCACCGTTAGTGCGTAGCTCCTAAGCAGCATCTGCTTACTCCCACCTGTCTTTAAGAAGAAGAAATCTGACAGGCAGGTCAGCACATCTGGAGGAAATATGTATGAACGCAGTGCCATGAGAAAGCATGAGGTCCCAAGTAGGCTGTCTGAGCTGAGTTTCCATATATATATTTTCCAACCGTTCACATATAAATATATAAATGGTTGGATAATTTTAATATAAAGACTATGCTAGTTTAATTGCCAACCCAACACAACTTAGTGTAACTTGTGAAGAGAGTCTCAGTGAGGGGTTGTCTAGATCAGGTTGGTCTATGAGCATGTCTGTGCGGGATTGTCTTAATTACTAATTTTAAATGACGTGGAAAGACCCAGCCAACTGTGGGTGGCTCCATCCCTAGGCAGTGGGTCCTGGAGTGTATAAATGAAGAGACGAGGCTTAGCACAATGAAACATGCATGTATTTATTTCCTCCCTGCTCTCAGCTATGAATAGGACTAGCTTCTTCAACTCCTTGCAGTATTGATTTCCATGAAATCATGGACTGTAATCCAAACCTGTGAGCTGAAATAACCTTTTTCTCTTGTAAGTTGTTTTTTGTTATGATATTTTATCACAGCAGCTGTAACAAATCTAGAATATATACTAAGAGCTTGGGTTCTGGAATTAAGTTGGCAGTCTCTGCTTCTTGCTGGCTATGACTCTTTAGGAAAGTTGCTTAACCTAAACCTCACACTTTTTGTCTATAAACCATGATGACATCAATAGCTATTTTATAGTGTAAGTGTTACATTAGTCTTTCAAATTTCTTAGCATATACTATGCACATAATAAATGCTTACTAAATGACCGAAGCAAATTCATGTAATAATATTAGTATTACTGTATACATGTATGTATACATGCATACATGTATACTATATCCATGTATGTATGTTAGGATGAATAGCTAGCTAGGTAGGTGGGTGGATGGATAGATAGATAGATAGATAGATAGATAGATAGATTTGTGCTTACTACAGGGAGATTTTTATCATGTTTGTAATTATAGACAACCACAATGTCACTGATGATATAGATTTATCATTACCTGCAAAAGAATGTCCTTTCATCTGCTCAGTTCAACAGTATAAACAATACTGGGGAAAATAGGCACATAGTCCTAGAAATGGAATCACCTTGCAATGGTGAATATATGCAATGTAATTCTCTCAGGGGTCAAATCGTCACAGGAAATTTTTCATGTACACAGGAATGAAAACTCAAGGACAAACAAGGTCATGAACAATCACTGGCTGCATGATTTTTCCCATAAAGTGCTCCTACTCAGATGTCTGCAGGTTGTCCATAAAGCAAGACCTCAAGCACGCAGCCTGGCTTCCAGGAGGTCAGAGCAGTTGACTTTTTTGTAAAAGGATATATGGTTGTAATGTACTATGAGGCAAGTTCAAGTCACCCATACAGTCCTCCTGCTGACTTCAAAGACTGGATTTTCCACCATGAGCAGAGGCAGTTAAGTATCACCAAGTTGCCAGGCCAAGCTAGCAGCTACCTTGTCCTCTACTTATAACACACAAAATACAGAGAGAGAGAGACAGAGAGACAGAGAGACAGAGAGACAGAGAAAGAGTAAACAGAAACAGGATGCCTTTCTGCTTCCATGGAACTTGCGTGTCCTAAGGAAGAAACTACAGGCATCTGGGAATGTTATTCATATTCGGTGTTCTAGAACTCCAAACATCAGCTATTTTGTCTCAGGGCTGAAATTTCTTAGGAATGTCAAGGATGGAGCTGAAGTAAACGAGACATTAAAATTAATCTTTCATGCCCAGCATCACAGAGATGGGTCCCATCAGTGGAGGACTCAGGAATGAGTGGCATGCTGGGAGCTTGTGACCCACAGCCCAGCTGCGTCATCTCCCCAAACCATGCCTAATTAGCAGCAGGTTGCAGCTCTTCGTTTCCTTCTCATTCACCTCCTACAAGCACCTCTGCCCTTTGCTCCCCACGCTCCATTGCTCATTTACTCTGATGATAGATTTCCTTTCTAATCTCAAGGACCCGGCTGGTAGGGTCAGCCTCAGCTCCTCTGCTTCCTGCCCAGGTGCCCTTTTGTGAATAATCCTATTCATTCTGTGCATGGGAGAAATTGGCTGCCCCAAGCACTAATTAATTCAACCTCCGAAGTGAGTTGCCTTCTAGCTAAGCAACCTAGTTTTCTCCCAAAAGACTAACCCATGAACTCTAAGGGGTGAGTGTGTGTTTGTGTGTTAAATCAGGGCAACGTCCTTCTTTTCTACCTTTTATTTGGTTAATTGGTAGCATTCTCCTCCTGACTGGTAAAACTTCAGGTTATAATCAATTAGGAAGATTTTTGTGTAGTTTCGATATAAAGGGAAAAAATAACTTGTATGGCTTAGATGGACCAATAGATGCAGTTAAGCCCTGAAGGGATCCCAGCTGCTGAGCATAGGGAAACCCCGTCCTTTCGCCTGAAAGTGAGTGACAGGTCACAGTGAAGTCATAGCCTTGGAAAATTATAGAATATGTGGGGTAAGCACCAAGTTGGTGTGTAGTAAAGCTTCAGTGAATACAAATTGGTTTAATTTAAGATATTTATCAATTTCATACAATTGCTAGAAACACTGATATTGGGGGGGGGACCTTCCCTTGTCATTAATGAATTTATAGTCTCTGATGGAACAGAATTACAAAGAAATCCAATTCAGAGGGAAACGGCATCAATACCTTAGATGTGAAAAATAAAAGAAGCCATGAGTTAACTTGCAGGAAAGAAACAAAGACAAATGGGGATCTTGTGAAGGAAGCTGGACTTGAGCAAGACCTTAGGTATGAGTTTAAATTACACAGAGACAGAGAATTGTGCCTTGCTGTATTTATCTTCCTAAGGTGATTTACGGGGGGGGGGGGGGAGAATGCAGTATTACAGTATTACAGTATTACACATTCATATGTTGATCGTTATCCCTATCCCAGTGGAATATGAGAAGACAGAAACTCAGAGTGTAGCAACAGTGCCTGCCATGTCATAAGCACACAATGGTTCTATGATAAATATATGGAAATGGATGGAATCATGATTATTTGGGAAAGACAGTACAAAGAAGCAAAGGAAGATAGAAAACAAAAATCAACCCTCACCCTGAATGACCATGAGCTCTCTGCTAGTAAGCATGAAAGTATGTTCAATATATTTTCACTTCATTTCTATTTTTGATTGTGAGCCTAGCATTTAACTTCTGAGACATCTTTCCAGACCTCACTTAATTTCTATACCTAAATCAACCTATTCTGCACAGGGTCAGGCAGTAAGCATCATGGGATTTGTAGACCTTGTGGTGTCTAAGGCCACTCATCCTTTCTGCTATTGTAACATGAGAGTATCCACAAGCAGCATGCCAATTGTCAAGTGTGGCCATGTCCCAATAAAACTATTACCAAAACACTCAGGGAACTAAGTCTGCCTTATGTCTAATCTTTGCCTGCATACCTCAAAGGCAAAGGAAAGGTTGTATTGTGTATTGTTGTCTAGTTCATGTAACTATATAGATAAATACAGAGAAAGACGCATTAATTGCTATTATGTTTCTTCAATAAATGTTTATGCCACCACAAAATTCACATGTTGACATTTACCCTATGTTAAGAGCTGGGCCCTGGAAAGGTAACTAAGTCATGAGACTGGAATATTCATTCAAAGATTATTACCTTTAAAGAAGGGCTCCTAAGAACCTTCTCTCTCTCTCTCTCTCTCTCTCTCTCTCTCTCTCTCTCTCTCTCTCTCTCTCTCTCCTCTCTCTCCCTCTCTCTCTCTCTCTCCGTCTCTCTCTCTCTCTCTCTCTCCTGTAGAAACATCTGGAGTCAACAGTCTGTGACCTGAGAAAGTCCCCACCACAACCTGCTCATATGAGCACTGTATCCTAGACTTTCAGCCTCCTGAATTAAATAACTCTTTGGTTGAGAAGCCAGACAGTGAATGCCATGTTGTTACAGAAGCCAAAACTGAGACACATGTCCATGGCATTGTTTGACGACCTGGTTGCTCATAGTTTAGTCTCTGGCTACCATGAGAGACAGTGTCTCTACTTCCCTAGACCTGAAATGAAAACTCAACTCAGTTCACTCCAGAGCATTTTGAACAGTGACCAAATGTGACAAGCAAATTCCTAAACACATGGAATGCGTGTCCCCAGAAATTCCTTTCATGATCCAAATTTGAGTTTTCATTTGCTATCTCTTATCTTTTGTGAGCCTAGCCTTTCCTGACTGAGCCATCTCTCCAGCCATTTATTTGTTATCTTTAAGTGACTCAGATCTTTTTCTGTGAGGTAGAAATACATATATGTATGGATGTGGGACAAATCATTCTGGACTTCTGCTGCAGATTTCATGTAGAGAGCCCAACTGTTGTATACAATAGCCACACTGAGACGAAGACAGTTACAGCACAAGACTGTACTGGTATCAGGATCTTGATATTGATATGGCCCTCCCTTTGTTTTGTCGCCAATGAAAATTGGTGAGGAGGTGAAAGAACCCTATCAAACACGTGGTTAAATATGTGAAACACATGAAGTTACGTGAAAAGCATACTTTCCACCGCTGCCATCATTCCTCATTTTATGTACCTTCTACAGCTAAGAGTTGGTGGTAATGAATATGTAAATGAGAATTATGACACAGACTCATCTACTTGGGTCTGAGAATGGAGGTACGTCACCTGTCTCTATGACATTCTTTCTGTCAGTCACAGGTCCAAGTCTAGCAAAGTGGGCTATTACAGTAAGAAGTGATGTGCTGTCACCTGTTAAATCTCCCTAAACATAGTCTTTCATCTTTTTTCCTTTCCAGGTGGCCGTATAGAAAATATCCCCTGCACAAATAGAGAGCAACATGAACAAGATGGCAAACTCACCCAAGGAAAGAAGACCCTCGGGCCACTGTGTGGAGGGACACGGCAGTCCAGAGGTGCCATCTCTGTCCTATGATGTGAACGCTAAGCTTCTGAGATCAGAGATGTTCGTATCACATTAACACCTGCAATGCAGAGCAGCTCGCTTCACTATAGAAAACCTTTCTGCAAATATCACCTGACCTCATGGAGCCTGAGAACGATAAACCTCAGTGAGAAAAAGTGAGTGGAGGAAACATGCCGTTAAGTTAAATATTTTCTCCTCTTAAATTCCAATCATATATCCCATGTGTAAGGAGAATTAGCAAACTGTCCTTGGTTGAAATAATAAAGATCTAACCTGGTACTCATCCTATGAACCACGGGACAAATGGTGAAAATAAGGAACTCCTAAAGATGACATTCCACAAGACATTTGTCTTTTCTGTGCCTTTGCCTCATAAATTCTGTCTTTCTTTCCCCTCTATGTTTTTTCTCTAAGCTTCACATTATTTACTCCTATTCCTCATCTATCATTCAATTATATAATGTGTTTTCTTCTCTAATGCATGTAAATAAATGACAGTTTCATAAGAGCAAGGATCAAGACTTGAATATTTTCTTTTTGTACTTCGGAGGCCAAAAACTGAATGTATCATACTCCTTGGCTCAAGATCCACAGGCAACATTAATCTAGGCCAAGGTCTCCGCTGTGTTTTGTTTTGTTTTGTTATTTTTCCCTTCATTTTCCATCCTCAATTTTAGTTTCTCTTTTCCCAAAATATGCACTCATTTTCTTCTATTTAATGCATATATTTCTATTCCGTCTTTCACATATTCATCAATGTGTGTGTCTGATCTTTAAAATTCAGTAGCATTACTTTGTGAAAGATTAAAAGATAGATGATAGATCAATAGATAATAGATAAATGATAGATGATAGAGAAAGATGATAGATTAGGTAGAGAGACGATAGATGGGTGACAGATATATTATAGGTGGTCTTTTGCTGTGAGTATAATTCTTCATCTTACATTTTATTCAGTTTTTTTTGAGATCCATCCATGCTGCTAAATATTAATCTGTATTTCTTCTGACTTAGCATTCTCTAGCATGCTAATTAACTTTAAAACCATCAACGTATTATAAAAGTCCAACAAAAGAGCTTGATGAGAAAGTTTCTCACTGGCCACCAATTGTCTGGGATGCTTATTAAATTTAACTCTCTGGTTAATGACTAGAACCAGAAATGGCATGGGCAGGCGTTCACTTTATTCACAAATAAGAATTGCTTTGGAAGTAGAGACAATGCAGGATGACACTCATTTCCATTCTTCCCAGCCACTGTCTCAGCCATTGTGGCCTCTGTCTTCATTCAATTTCAAATTCGCAAGAAATTAACTGCACTATTTCCTGTTTTTCTTAGCTCCCAGAAAGCTGTGACATGCTTGGGCAGTTCACCTGGAAAGAGAAACTACATCCAGTAATGTTTTCCCTTAGATATCAACAATACCATCTTATCTTACCAGTGCCCTTCACTCTCAATCACTCCTCTTCTCCATGCAAAAGATCTCCTGTCATGGTCTCCTTAGACATAAAGCCCTAGTACAGCATTTCTCAAGGTACGTGTAGCCCATAGTGTAATGGGCACATCAGAATGCCCTGGGCATTTGTTACAGTAAAATTCAGAGTCCTTCCTAAATCAGTCTGACTGGGGATGGGATCCAAACTTTTCATTTTCTTCAACCAATTTTGGTGATCACTAAGCATATGAAAGTCTCAAATCCTTCTGCCATGCTTGGTAATTTTTTACATGGTGTGGTGTGTGTGTGTGTGTGTGTGTGTGTGTGTGTGTGTGTGTGTGTATGTGTTTTCTGTGTGAGTGCAGGTATGCACATGCCATGATGTATACATAGAGGTCAGAGGGCAGGCACCAGTCCTTGCCATTCACCTTGTTTGGGCAGAGTCACTTATTCAACAATATGCTCACCAGGTTAGGTGGCCTACTCTCCCTTTTCACCTCCCATGTCTTCAAAGGCATGCTGGAATTAGATACACGCTACTATACCTGGCTTTAAATGGGCTCTGGGCATCAGAACTCCAGTCCTTGTTGAGCTAGTTCTCCAGCACCATTACTTGGTTATCTAAGGGAACAATTGACAATATTTCATATCTCATGCAGAAACAAATGTCATGGCTATAGAGTGTCCTAATGGAAGCCATCCCTCTGGCTTTGCCTTCAAGCTATTTGATCTTAAAATTTATAGGAAGAAGGCTTTATCTAGTTTGGACCTTTATTCAAAGTAATACCCCAAAACCATTTTGCTTGAGGCTTTTATGAAGGTAAGAGATTATTTTAAAATATCAGTTCAAGTTTTGTGTTCTTTACAACCAAGCATACCATCCTGTAGCATAGCATTCCTGAAGGCAACTGAGCTCTAAACAGTCCCCTAACTAAGAAAATAGGAAAGAACAAAGCTCAATCTACACTCTTTTCTCCTGTATGGCCCAAACTTCATAGACTGTTTAGATTTGGGATATTTCATCATTGTGCACATTTTTACCAACACTCTAAACAGTGGAAGTCTGCCTGGGATAAGCTTATTCTTTTTCTTTCAAGCTCAGTGTTTCAAGCAGCGATCTTTCCTACTGAAACTAATACAGACGTGAGATTCCCTTGCTGCTCAGAAAATGGAAATGCCACATTGCTAAGTCTTACTCATCACTGTGATGATGACCCCACAATGCTGGCACTCAGGAGAAGGCAGAGCATTCTCAATCCTGTCCCCTGCACAAGAGCCATCTTTTGCTACACAGTAGCAGGGCATAGAAGCACTGCCAATGGGAATCCAAGGCCCTTGGAAAGGCCACATGCACCGTGAGCCACAAAGAATAGATCTGGCACCTGTATGCCTCCAGCTGATGCAGAGAATGTAGGTGCTGAGAATCTAATGCCACAATTCAGTGACATAATCTTGAAGGCAGAGATGCACTATTCCTTATCACATCCAGGCTTACACCAGGATGTTATATTTTGAATGATGAAGATACTACAATCACTATTTCTGATTATCAATAAATTATTTGGAAAGTATTATAATTACCTGATTTGGACAACTTATAGCTCATATTAGAACAGCTAATGAGCAATTTTGCAATATACATATGTATGTTAGAGATTAGATCAATGCATTTTTCTCTTATTATTGAATATTTTAACATCATTTTGAATGAACATGCAGGTTTGCATGTTTGTGCATACAGGTCTGGATGGGAGACTACGGAGCAGACCACTTTAAATTTGTTATGCTTGATTTTGAGTAAGAAAATTTTGACTGTAGGTGAGATTTAATTTTAGGTTTTTGGATTTCACTTGATCCCAGTAAAATAGAGAGTCTAATCATGGTCTCTAATCTGAAAGGATTATTATTTAGTCCTTTGATAAACTTAACAAATGTCTGAAGCATTTAAGAATTATCTCAGCTGCCCATTTCCCAGACATTGTAGGCTAAAGTAAGAGCCTTCCAATAGTCTGTTTTAATTTTGCTTTTATTGTGTTTTAAAGATTTATTTATTTTTATATGTGTGAGTTTTTTGGCTGCATGTATGTATGTGTATCATGTGTGTAGGTGCCAATGGAGGACAGGAAAGGATGCCAGATTCTCTGGAACTAGAGCTACAGGTGGTCGTGGACTTCTACATAGGAGCTAGGAATGGCAACCATGTGTCCTTTGCAAGAGCAACAAGTGCTCATAACCACTGAGCCATCTCTTCAGCTCCCATCACCTAGCACTCTACCAACACACAGCTTACTCTATTCCAATGAAACACTTCTACTTTCTAAACCACGCCTTGTGGCATCTTTCTTTAGCCATCCCATGAAAGAATCTCTCTCCTGTGTCCCAAGATGATTACAGTTCCCACCCCTATCAGCTTTTCCAAATCCTGCCCAATTATCAGGATCTAAAAACAATTGCAACTGCTTATCACAAGCAATCTTCTCCTGGAACTTACCTTCAATATCCACTGTTCCCCTGAGCTTGGGTAGCATCCTGAGCCTATCATGGATTCATTTTGAATTTCATTTGACACTGTGGAGATGCCCCCACTGCAGCCCACTGTTGTTCCTTTTGCTGTGCCTGTTCTTATACTTTCAAGTTTCAAGCTGTGGTACCTTCTGCCCACTTGAGATTGTAAGCTCAGGAGGATAGTTCAGTGCCTCATCATCTTAGAAGTCAATAGCATCCCTGGGTTCAGACTCCTGCCCAGAGAAGTTGCACATCAAAGTCCTTTTGCTGGATTTCTCTTGAAGGCTACCTTGCTGCTTCAGGCATCCTCTCTGCCAGCAGCCTCTCAGGCATGAATAAGGCATCATCTTTGCCATTCAGCTCCTCTGGTACTTAGCCTCCTCTCACAGGAAATGTCTGTCTTCTCATTCATGACTTTATTTTTTTAGTAAAAAGTATGTGAGCTAATCACTTAAAAATACATATGATATAGCCCCATTCAGAGAGGTAAAAATAGTCATTCCTGGTTAAAATAGATAATGAAAATTGTTGCCCAGGGTCAAAGATTTCCCACTATAAACCCTGTTAGATAGAGCAGGCATTTTCAGAATAAAAAGCATTCCCCAAAGTGAAACCTTTTAATTCATGATTCCTTTCTTGAACATATCGCACAGGCAAGATTCAATCTGCAGCAAAGGCACCTTAACTTTAAAAATACCAGTTTAGTGAACGATTCCCAAAGATGCCAAGACATAGTTCAGGAACCACTGACAGCATCAATATGCTTTGGGACACACAAATAGTTTTATCTGAAATGCAAGTTTCTCATTCAGACTACTCGAAATACAAAGCTACTCAGGAAGAGAATGTCTAGGGATCAGAGGTTCTCTCTGCCCGATCCTCTGAGGACTAATAGAAAGGAGGGGAAGCTTGCTTCATTAAAGTCTATGTCCTTGGTGTGATTTTACAGAATACTGTATCTCTCTGAAATGTTATGGTAAGAAGTCAGCACAAGTCAGTATTTCTATTCATTGAATTTACCTCATCTCCATAGTGAAGACCCTCACACCATCCCCATTGTCTGGGGTTCTCAGGTCAATCCTTGAAGAAGAAACAGCACCATCAGCATCAGGGCGTAGTTCAGGCACGGACTACGGCTCCTCAACACTGTTGCCTTTCATATTTAATCTATTTTAACCAATCACAACTCACATTCTCCTCTGAATTACACTGTGTTTCCTTGAAAGCTTATCTCTCAGGACAACTCCCTCAATGCCAATGTAAGTTTGATTCCAAGCCCAAAATTAAGTAGTGCAATGCAAACGTCATAAAAGTAGGTAGAAGTCAAAGCAAGGCTAAAAACAGGCCTCAGTTCTCACTGGAGGGAAATTCAGTTGGAATTTCCTTTAACTTTAAAACTTCTGAGACTCTTACAATCTCTAAGATGTGAAGCTTTGAGATTTTGAAGAATTGAGGGCAAAAACTGTTAACAAAGAGAAAATGAAGTTTTCACATCTTGAGTATGAACTTGAACGTGGGGTATCATCTGCTGCTGTTGCTTCACAGCAAAAACTAAATTTCCTAGAAAGAAGTCACCCTCCACTGAACATCCACAAAGGGAAATCACACCTCCACTGAATATCCCACAAACGGAAATCACTTCCACTGAACATCCACAAAGGGATATCACCTCCACTGAATATCCACAAAGGGATATCACCTCCACTGAAAATTCCACAAAGGGAAGTCACATCTCCACTGAACATTCCACAGAGGGAAGTCACATCTCCACTGAACATCCACAAAGGGAAATCACCTCCACTGAACATCCACAAAGGGAAATCACCTCCACTGAACATCCACGAAGGCTGATTAGAACTTCAGTGACTTTACTAAAGAGGTTGAAATATTCTGAGTCCGGGGTCAAATATCTTGGTTATCTTACTCCTTAAATAGTCTTTTATTGCCTACTTCTCTGTCTCGCCTTTAGCTTCCACCACCCCAAAAGCTAAGAATGTCATCAGATAACACCTGATTGCCCAGATTTGCTGCAGCCTGCTTAACTGATGTTTCTAGCAAAGTATGTGTAAAATTCTCTTGATTCATGACTTTCTTTGTCCTGCTTCCATAAAAACTTCATGACTGCCACTATATTAAAATATGGAATTTGGGGCAATTTAAACCTGTGCTCCTGGGCCATAGTCACTCAATTTTAGCTCCAGAACAAACTATTTCTTACCCATTTGCAGTGATAACTTTCTCTATTGACAATAGCAAACCATCCCAAAACTTGATGTATTAAATGTAACAGCCCTTCTATCTGCTCATAGTTCTGTGGGTTTATCATGTTAACTGTCTTAGCCAGATGACTCCTCTGCTGGTCTCTCTTGAGGTCGTTCATGTAGCTGTCATTGTCTGGTGTCTCAACTATAGTTTGATGGTCTGATATGGCCTCATTCACACAGCCAGCAGGGCCATGTGCCTACACAGCCAGTGTGCCTTTTTACATGGTTAAGACCAGAATGCTAGGATTTAGCTTAGAATGCCAATAAGGTCCTTCTGGTGTTCTTTTTACAATACAGCCACAAATCCATCTCTAACTAGATGCTAGGGGAAGAGAGCCCACTCTGGGGGAACCTACCAAGATGGAGATGCTGACAAATCAAACTGTCAATTTCCATAAGACACTAAATACTCTGAGCACAGTGGAGTTTTCCTTTCCTTAGCTTTTTCATAAGAAAGGATTATCTGTTGGGAGTTGACAGTGGCACCACAGGTATTAAAATGACTTAAAGTTAAGATATACTCAACATGGAATCAGAAAACAAGCACTGAAAACCCCAACTGTTTTTGTGTCCATGTTTGTTTGTTTGTTTGGTTTGGTTTAGTTTGGTTTGGTTGTTGGTGGCGGGGGAGGGGGGGATGTTGTGGTGGTGTAACTAAATGACTCCTGGTATGAAAATGAATCTAGAAAAACAAAATGATTAAGTTGCCCTGATTCTTAGCTTTCTGATTAACCTGGAAACATATTACAAAACATTCATGTAGCACATTTCACCTCAGGTATGTGGGTCCACAGGTCTGGACCCTCTCGTTCCTGCCCCACTTGATGCGATCCCCTCACTGGCTAGATAATGGGATTGCTTTGTGCTAGTGGCGGGCAGGAAAGGTGGGGGGGGGTTCTGGATCTAAAGGCTGGAGATCCAGTCAGGGCACTGAGAGCTGGGTAGGATAATGAATTTACCCTGGGACTTTCATTCAGGGATGGTCAAAAAGTCACCTTATTTAGAGGGTGTAGGTAAATATATCCGGCAGTGCAGGGGTGAGGAAACAGGTAGCCAATCTGGCAATCATCTGTTCAGAGCAGGCTAGGGTACAGACATAGTGACACATGGGAGGTAAGGGGCCTGTGGCTTTCTTCCACTTTGATAGCAGGAGCAGTTAGCACCCTCAACCAGCCATGTGAGGTTTTGACCCATTTCCACGGTACTGCACAGGTGTACTAAATAAGAGTTTCCTAGACCAACATTTTCCTTTTGTGCTTATGCTATATGTTAATATGAACACTATATAGGAAAGAACAGAAGATTTTTGTAACTTATCAAGAGATGGGTACCTGTGTCTAATATTTCATAAGGAATGGGAAAGGAAGAAAAGAGAGAGAAAGAAGAAAATGAAGGCAAAGCAGTAAAGAGAAGAATCAGTGTGTATTTCTAAGGGGCCAGATTTATTAAAGAATGATGGCAAAGCTAGAAGAGGTTGAAATTTTTAACTTTAGCTTACTTTAAAATGATCAGATTAAGCTGGTCGGTGGTGGTACACACCTTTAATCCCAGCACTTGAGAGGCAGAGGCAGGTAGATCTCTCTGAGTTCAAGGCCAGCCTGGTCTATAGAGTGAGTTCCAGGACAGCCAGAGTTACCACAGAGAAACCCCATCTTGAAAAACCAAAAAATAAAATAAAATAAAATAAAATAAAAAAGATCAAATTAAGACAAGCAGAAATATCATGTGAAGATTAAATGAACAATTGCTAATCTTTTAATGACAAACCCAAGGATTTTAATGCTTTTTAATTTGTTTTGCAGTTTTGCAAAGTTCATCTTTAGGCTGTATCCTTCTGTCCACAGAGGAGTTCATGGTAGAGAGGTTTAAGGAGGCCTTTTTAAACTGAAAGAAATCAGCGAGGAAAGACATGTGCAGGAGCATGCAGCCCATGTGGGTAGTGACGGGGCAGTGAGCTCAGGTGAGAACAGTCAGGCAGGCTCTCAGAGCCCAGGCAGATGTTTGCACTTTGCTTCTGGGTGTAAGTGGACTGAGACCTGAAAGAACATCACAGCCGTCCCTTCTGCTACCCCTGAAACCAGTCCTGTCTCACTGTTCTCAGTAGTTTTGTGACATTTTGCTACAGATAGACACCAATTATCAGGAGACAGAGGTTTCTCCTTGATTCCCCAAGACATCCCACAGAGGCTATCCCTCGGAGTGCTTGGATGACATGGGTGGGATGGGGCCGAAGTGACAGGACTTACTGACTACATGAATAAATTGTGTGAGAAACAAAGTTCATGGAGCTGGAGATGGCTCCGTGGATAAAGGGTTTACTGCACAGACATGAACCCTGCAGGATTCTGATCCCCCGAAGACACACAGAGGATGAGCAGGAATGGAGACCGCTTAGAACCCCTGTACTCTGGAGGCAATTACAGGAGATGCCAGGGCAAGCTTGCTAGCTAGACTAGCTGAACCAGCAAGGTCTGGGGTCAAGTACAGAAACCCTGTTTTGATAATAGAAGATAATAGACAATGTCCACCTCAGGCACTCATGCACACACATGCTTGTGCAATTATATATATATCCATATACACATGAACATAAAAAACATATATGCATGCATATCACACACATACATACACACACAAATAGAAAACTCAGAAAATAATGCTATTCAGTATTAATATAAGACTAATTTAATTTGAGTTGTAATCTAAGTTCTATTTTTAAATCTCTTATTTTTAAGGGCTAGAGAGACATGGATCCGTGGTTAAGAGCACTTGCTGTTCTTGCAAAGGATCTGATTCAGTTCCCATCATCCACATGGTAGCTTACAACCATCCATAATTCCAGTGCCAGAGGATCTGTCCTCCAAGGGCACTAAACATGCAAATACACACATACACACACACACACACACACACACACACGTGTGTGTGTGTGTGTGTGTGTACATGCATATGTATATATATGCTTGTGTTTGTGTTTGTGTTTGTGTGCATGTGTATATGTGTGTGTATGCAAAACACTAATACATATATACATATATATATGTTTTTGTGTATATGTGTGTGTATGCATGTGGATTTATGTACATGGGTACAGATGCCCATAGAGCCAGTCGTGAGTTGCTCAACATGATGTTAAGAACCAAATCAAGTCCTCTGTGGAAGAGCATATTTTTCAGCACTGAGTCATCTCTCCAGGCCCTATACTCTGTTTTAAAAATAGATATTAAATGCTCTCACCACATGCTTGCACACAGATATACACACTAACACATACAAGTACATGAAGTAATAAAGATGTTAATGATTTTTTTAATGAAAGCGAACTCTATTGGTCTGAGAGGTTGATGCCTCCAAAGCCTGCGTCACTATCTCTGAAGGTACAGGAGAACTTACCCTGCAGAGTCTGAATCCATTTTTGCAATGAAAGTAGGGAGCCAGAAGGACATGGCTTCATGAGGCCCAGAAATTGCTTCTTTAAAAAAATAAAATAAGCTACAGAGTAAGTGAGAGATAATCAAATTGTCATTTTTTTTCCTTTCCTTTTTTTTCTCATTCAGGATCCAGGGCACGTGATGAGGGTTGTTGCTTTCTGGAACTCCATGGGTGGCAGGTTTCTTGAAGCCTTGTGCCTGTTTTATTGACCTGATTTTGAGTTGAGGGATTTTCCTTATTCCACATCCTTCATAACAATATAAAGGATAGGGACACGATATAAGGATATAAATATAAACATGTTATTAGCTATAATGTATTATAATTATATATAATATATAAATATAAAGGGGTATGATATAAAGGATAGGGGTGCAGTATAAAGGGGAGAGGCACAGTTTTCTGACTGGTTATTTCCTGCCCGCAAAGAAGGCATTGTGGGGGGGCCTAGGGTGACCTCAAAAGAAAACATTGTTTTTACTTCGCTTATGTGGTGGACTGATGGATGGTGGTGACTTGAGCCTGGAGGAGCTTCTGTGAAAAGTTTAAAAGATGATAAAAAAAAAGTCTGAGGATAATAAGAAGAATGGTGTAGAGGAAGAACAGAGATGAGAGAGAGCCAAGAGCCCACACAGAGGAAGGTGCTTGTTGAAAGGTTTTCAATCTAGTCTGTACGCCTTTGGCCCCAAATTTGAACCAGTATGGATTTGTTGCTGTAGATGCATCATTGTTCCTGGAGGAGGAGACAAATCCCTCCATTGGCAGCATGCAGGAGGTCTAGCCTTCTTCAATTTTGGCATACCACAGCAGCCAAGGAATGTTGGTCCTGAAGAATGTCAAGCTGATCTGAAATTTCATTAAGGTTTTCTCTGTGGAGATAGAGAGGCTAACTGATATAAAGAAACCCTCAGTTCACTGGTTGAGCTATGAGTCCTTACAGAATGACCAGATAAGAAAAGAGATGAGCTCAGTGGCAGAAATACAGCTGGTGTCAAGACAAAATGGCGAGGGGTTTTAGGAGATGACTGGAGCAGCAGAATTAGGTTGGCTTGAGAAGAAGGGTGGTTAGTTACCTAGAATGGGGAAGTTAGGTCTCCAGCAACACTGAGAACCAGAAGACGATTCGGAAAGATTGGAGTCGTAAGCCAAGTGAGGCAGACAGTGCCAAGAGAACCTGACTATTGCTCGCCTTGTTCACCGAAGGTGGTGATGGCAAGGGTGTATTGCTAAAGCTGAAGGGAATCACCCAGAACGGATACAGGGAAACTGGGCCTACAGACACATAAGGGGCCTTGTGAAGCAGGTTGAGGCTGGACTAGTGAATTCTAATCACTTTCCATTCTAAAGAGAGGAGGGTCAACACAAGAGAAAAACTTCCTCCATACTTCCAAGGAAAACAGTGGTCCTGCAAAGCCTTTGACTCATCGCTCCACAGATGGGCAAACCTGCAGAAGAAAGATTAGAGGAGCCAGATGTTCCTCCCAAGCCCAAGTGACCCCAGAGGTTAGTTATCTTAATTTACTTATTCTAAAGGGTAAACATATGTCAACATGCTATACCATATTACCTAAATATTGCTGCTATTATTTTTAAATTGAACTTAAAGGGTGAAACAATAAACGGAGTAATTTTACATAAAGAATAATTAACTTTTATCAACTTGTGGAGGATACAATAAAGATATTCTCATTTGTACTAGGACTTAAGAGTACACTAGATCTCTGGAGCAGAGAAGCTGGACCCATAGGTGAAGTGTTCACAGTGCAAGCAGGAGGACCTCAGTTCCAATCCCCGGAGCCCCTGTAGAACTGTGGTGTATTGGCCCAAACTTGCCTGCAATCTCAAGGCTGTGGAGGAGGAGACGAGATGTTCCCTCAGCCTTTTTGCCTTGACTCAAAACCTAAGGTAGAAAGTGACTGAAGGAGATACGAGATGTCAACTTCCAGCTTCCACAGACATGCGCACGTATGCATGAACATGAACATGCACACACCAAGACAAGTACACACACATATGATAACATGTAAAATAAATAAATTTCAAAATCATCGAAAAAGCAAAGAAATTAACCCAAAAGGCAGTAACAACACATATAAACAAGAATGTTTAAAGAAAGACATTATCTACATAAATAATATAAATAGACATATTATACAGCAAAATATACATCCTGTGTGGTAACACCTGACAATAAATCCTAAGTAATATTTTCAAGAGTGCCAGGAGGAGAGAATAAAGAGCTACAAGCTCAGAAAATTTCTTATTCTGCGGTGAAGACATTGTTAGAGACGAGCTAAGACACCAATAAAGGTGAGTGAGTGCATGGATAATTCCTTGTGAGGAGTAGTAACTAGCAGAAAATACAAAAATAGAACAGTTTTCTCAGAAGACAAAGAAAAAGTACCAAAAGTTCTTGTTCTTTGCAGCAGATTAGAGCAAAATAAAAAATAACTGGCCATGAAAAATGGAGAACATACTTTTGCTCTCAACTGTCATTAATCTTAATGTATTGGCAACTGTATTGAAAAGGATAAATTAAAATCAATTATTAAAATTGTCAGATCTGATGTTTTTAAGAATGCACAGTGTTTACAAGAGACAGAAGGAGGTGCATAGAAATTAAAAATGAAAAGATTTTTAAAGAGATATACAATGTAAATATGAAAGACCCAGAAGATTTGAGGGTTATTCCCAAAATAACAGTATTAAGATAACTCAAGTAGGGGTTCAAGTGGTAAAGAGTGAAATACTCTAAGAATATACGGTAAGTGTAAATAGATAAGGCCCAAAATACAGTTTTATAACATTTCATAAAACAATGAGTTAATTTCAAGAGAAAAATAAATAAACCTATAATATATTACAGTTGAAATCTTCAATGCATCCAGGCCCCAATGTGGCCGATCACAAAGTATGAACATGATTAGGTATTTGTAAAAATAATCTCACCAATTGTCTTAGGGTTACTACATGATGAAGCACCATGACCAAAGCAGCTTGGGAAGGGAAGGGTTTATTCGTCTTACACTTCCATATTGTTCATCATCAAAGGAAGTCAGGAACTCAAACAGAGCAGGAACCAGGAGGCAGGAGCTAATGCAGAGGCCATGGAAAAGTGCTGTTTATTATCTGGCTTCCCCTAGCTTGCTTTTTTTGTAGAATCCAGGATCAACAGCCCAGGGGTAGCCCCACCCACAATTGACTGGCCTTCCCACATCAATTACCAATTAATAAAATAATACCCCACGAGCTTGCCTGCAGCCTGGCCTTATTTGGATATTTTCTCAACTGAGGTTCCCTTCTCACAGATGACTCTAGCTTCTGTCAAGATGGCACAAAGCTGGCCAGCACATCAATACATAGAATTTGATCTTTATGTATTATCATGGAAGATTCAAAGCAATCAGACATGAATTGTAATGGAACTGTCATTAAGCCCAAATATTTATCATAATACCTACTGTATTTTCAGATCATTTTTCAAGAAAAAATAAAAAAAATAGCAAAAACATAGATGGACTATTTCAGTGTGTGGAAATAGAAATAATTATTTTTAGATAACTTTAGATAAAAGGCAAACGATGGTGGGTTGTACAATATTTAGAAATCAATAATAAGTATGTTGATATCTGATAAATATTAATGAAGTAGACCTAAGACAAAATAAAGTTGGAATTAATAAAAAACACAAGAGAGAATTATTGAAAATGGATCAAGAAACAGTGGTGCTGATTGATGAAAGAAGCTCTTTTTATGAGATTGATCACAAACAGATTTCTGGGGAAAAACAGATATTAAGGCCCAAAATTACAGAAAATTCCATAATATTTAGATACAGAAGCAGTAAAGCCATAAAGCAAACATAAATAACTATATGCCCATTTATCTATTTGAAAACCTGAATATACAAGTTGGAACGACTAGATCAATGTAAAGGCCACAAATCAGCACAGAAATAGAAATTTTAAAATTGTTTTTATTTTTATAAGTTATTTAATTTTATTCTGTGTGCATTTGCAGGAGTTAAATTCCCTGGAACTAGAGTTATGGACAGTTATGAGTTGCTATGTGGGTGCTGGAAATTGAACTCAGGTCCTCTGGAAGAACAACCAGTGCACCCAACCACTAAGCCATCTTTCCAAGCCAGAAATAGAAATTTGATGAGGAATGTTTTGATCAGCTCTTACCTAAGATACAGAGCTTAAAAGTGAAAAGGGGAATTTACTTTAGCTCATGGTTTGAGAACTTTCAGTCCAGAATTAAATGAACTCATCATTTTGGCCTCTTGAGAAAGTACCAGATAGGAATCACACAGAGAACATGGCAAACATAAAAACTGTTCAACTCATGGCCAGTTTGGGGGGGTGGTAGGGAGATACCAGAGTCCCACCCCTCCTTCAGGGTAGACACTATGGAAGGTACCACCACCTCTCAGAGCACCACTCTGGGACCAGGCCTTTAATGCCTGTTTAAGATCCAAAGTATACTAGGAATACAGTAATTTAATTTTTTTTAATTAAAAATAAAGCATATTAGTCCTTTTTCTCTCTCAATAAAAACTAAAAAACAAAAGCAAAATGAAATTGACAAAAATACCATAAAAGCAAAACAACACACTTCTTTTTCAAGTTATAAATGTTTTAGAAGCTATAAGAAAAAAAAAGCTAATATAAATTGCTCCCCATGGTTCAGAATCTTGAATGCCCAATTTGTCATCAGCATCAACCAACACCAAATCCTCTCCCATTATATGACATCATGACTCAGACATCTAAGACTTCTGCCTGTTGGAAATTTACATACACTGACTCTCTGCCATCAATACATACTCCCTCTGTAATAGACACTTAGTCTGAACTTGGATGTACTTTACCCCTGCCATGCTTCTAGCACCTCTACCATCCTTACTTACTGAATGCCAAATCACCTTTAACGCAGAAATATCCTATTTACAATGCACATAAAGATTTAACGGTGTCGCTATGTTATCTCCAGAATCAACTAACCTTAGAAAAAAAATAAAGTTGCCTATTAAAGAGACAGAATGCCATCTTGGAGACAACATCTCTCAAGAGTGAGATGCTACACTAAAACACAAGTACCACAATATACTCTGACAATCTGAGTTTCTCTCTGAGCATAAAGGTCCAGGTTTAAAAGGTAAAAGATGGAGAGGACAGACGCTTGCGCCATCCTAGCCCACACCAGGAAAGAACCAGTCCCTCCAACCAGGCTCCTACACAGAGGACAGCCCCTTGCGTTTTCACAGATCAAGCCAAGGGAAGAACCAGGTAGGCACGCCGCCTGCTGAACACTTGGGTCTGCTCCCACAATCCACTCCTCTGTGGCCCCTCTTTCCTCTCCTCAAGTCCTACCATCGGCCCCTACTCAAGTGGGCAGCTCCCAGCGCCATCACAGTCCACACAATCCTGAAGAACCAAGCCATACCAGCCAGCCAGAAGTAGTGAAGCCCACAACTCAGGCAAAGACCTGCTGGACAAGAAGCTTCAAAGAACAGAAGACAAGAGAGGGCAAAGAAACTAAAGAACAAAACACCCACCCAACCAACACAAACTCAGTAATTTGTCACCTAAACCTATAATCACCTCAAGCCCAGATGCCTAAAGACCAGTATAAGCACATTATCAAGAGCAACCAGGGAAATATGTCACCACCAAAGCCAGCTATCCTACTGAAGCAAGCCCTGAACACTCCGACACTGCCAAAGCACAAGAAAAAGATCTCAAAACCAACTTTATGAAGATAATAGAGGCCCTTAAAGAAGAAATGAATAAATCTCTCAAAGAAATAGATGAAAAGACAAAGAGACAATGGGAGAAATTAAGTAAAGAAACCCAGGAAAACACCAACAATTAGAAGAAATGAATAAATCCCTTAAAGAAAGCCAAGAAAAAACAAGCAAACAATTATAGGAAATGAACAAAACTGTTCAAGACCTGAAAATGGAAACAGAAGCCATAAAGACAACACAAACTGAAGGAATTTTGAAAATGAAAAATCTAGAAAAGTGATCAGGAATTACAGGCCCTCCTGTAACCAGGCAAGGCTTCCAGTGGTGGGACTGGGACACCTTCCCAGCCACAAAACCTTTGACCTATAACCTATCCTCCCTCCAGCATCTGCTGGGACAATAGAAGGGCAGAATCCCATGCCAAAGGAGGAGGCACATGCCTGATACTGCAGGGCAAGCCAGGAACTAGAGACTGGATAGCCAGGAGATGCTTTCTAATGATACCCTTCTCCACTCATAGATGGGTGCCTAGCCCAGTCTTCATCAAATAGGCTTCCTCCAGCAGCTGATAGGAGCAGAAACAAAGGCCAAAGACCAAATATTTCACAGAGCTCAGGGAACCCCACAGAAGAGGGGAGGAGGGATTGTGGGGACCAAAGGGGTCAAGGACACCAGGAGAGTAAACCCCATGGAGTTTACTGACTGGCACTCTTATGAACTCACACAGACTGAAGTGGCAGACATGGAACCTGCAGAGGTAGGTATATATATATATATATATATATATATATATATATATATATATATATATATATATATGAAATGTTTGTCTGTCTTGGTGTTCTTGCAAAACTCTTACAAACTGGAGTGGGGCATCTCTGACCCTTTTACCTACCCTTGGGATCCTGGGTTGCCTAATTCACCCTCAATGTAGGGATTAGTGCCCAGCCTTGCTCCATTTTGTTATGCCCTGTTTGAATGGTAACCATGGAAGGACTGCTCTTTTCTAAGGAGAAGTGGGGAGGGGGACCTAGGGGAGAGGGGAGAAGGGAGATGGGGGAAATGGGAGGGACAAAGGGAGGAGAAGAAGGGGTTGGGATATATTATGTAAGATAAGAAAAATAATTTTAAAAAGTATTTTCTAAAAAGAAAAAGACGTGGGCTGGGGACATAGCCCAGTTGCTAAACTGTCTTCCAGAGATAAGGCACAGCCACTGGCTTCATTGAATTAGACCGTCTAGTATAAGAACTTTTTGCCTTCTCTGCAATTTCAATCATAGTTACCTACTTCTGAGAGGCATATTTGGCTTTGAAAAGTCAGAATTTGGTCAAAACAAAGTAAATGGACCAGTCCTGGCTTGGGACAGATTTGTACTCTAGAATAAAGAGGAAAGATATAAAGAGAAGTCTCACTGTTTCCAGTGTTTTCAACATGGCTCAGCAAAATAGATAAGAAGCAGAAGAGACTTGGCAGATGTGAGTCCTGAACTCAAGGTGAGTGTTGAACCAGAGCTTCCCCCTGTGTCAAGACTCGATTGCCTTTCCAATTACTCATATGACAGAATCTACCTTTAAAGGTATCTTAGGTACTTTTTCATTGCTGTAGCAAAACATTATGAACAATACAACTTAGAAGAAAGTGTTTAACTACACTCATGGCTTCAGAGGGTTAGAGTCCATGATGGCAGAGTAAAATCCTGGTGGCAGGAACAGCTGAGAGCTCTCATCTTGATCCGCAAGTAGGGGACAGACAGAGAACACAGGGAATGCCACAAGTTTTTGAAACCATCAGTGACACATCCCCTCCAAAGAGGCCACACCTCCTCATCCTTTCCAAACAGTTCTAGCAACTGGGGAACCGAGTATTCAAACATATGAGTGATCATTCTCACTCAAACCGCCACAGAAAGTGACTTGTCCAAGGTAAGAGACATTTAAAAGAGCAGATGTGTTTGACTTCAGGACCTAAGATTTTAGAAATAAGACATAATTTCTATTACCAATAGCTCCTTGGGAAAATACATAAATGGATATTCAAAGGACAAGTAATATGTAAACCACTCAGTGTTCCAGGGTGCACCTGTGATGTTGCTTAGTAAGGGTGGTGAAATGCTGAGAGTGGGAGAAAATAGTATTCCCCAGGGAAGAGTTCCTCAATTGCTTATGAAATACCAAGTGGTCAACCTTGAAATCATATACATACAAGTAACACTATGCAGACTGAGCAGATTGTATTATATTTCTAGGAATGTGTCTGTGTGTGTGCAGTATGGTGTGTAACAATAATTAAAAAAAGATGCATAATTGTGAGAACAAGCAAGAGGGATACATAGGAGGCATTAGGGGGAAGAAAGAGGAGGAAATGATGTAATATGTTAAGCAGTCAAGGCTACTTGTTGCCCACTGGGTACCTACTGGAAACCACACACTTTAGAATTTATGCAAAGTCAGCCTGAGCTGTGGGAGTAAGCATGAGTTAAAGGCACAGCCCCCAGGAGATCAAACAATGAGCTTCTCCCAAGAACCTGATATGCGATTATCTAATTCCCTTGCCTCTCCAGTCCTCTCTTCTCTTGGTAATTAATCTGTATATACAACAGGATGAATCTGAGCAAGGGGCACACAGAAAGCATGGGTTGCAGGTAAGCTACCATTATTCAGAATAGGAATGTTAAAGAATGGTAGGCTAGAAGACTAGGGAACACAATTCTACCGTAAGATTCCGAACACGAGCTAGACAGTAGTGGCAAGCCTGCCTTTAGCCCATGAGTAAGAATAAGACACAGTGATTCATTTGGTAGATTGCTCCAACTTGCATTTAAATCTTCAAGTCATGGCATGAACTTAAGACACTTCCTTCATTTCATAATGGGCATCTGCAAATCAAGCCCAGATCATTGGACTAACCCTTACCTACTCTTCCTGTCTACACTTCTGGTTCTGCCTGTGGTGATTGTATGGTTCTCAGCACATTTTATTTTCAACACCTATAGCTCTCACCCTTAATCTGTAGAGCAAAACAGTTAAAACCTGTGCTTAGTAGACATCTTTCAACTCTTACCTGGTCATCCCAAGCAAACCTGTCTGACTGTGCAGTTCACCATCACTCCTGAGCTCTACAGGAAACTGCCATCACTGGAACCAAAGCTAAAGGAAACCTTTCAGCTCTGAAAAGATCCCATTCACAGAGCAAGCTAACAACTACGCTTCAGGCAGTAGTTGGTACAGAATAGTTTCAAGACCGTTTATTTTTTTCTCCCTGTTAGCTTTTAATCTTTAGAACGTGTGGAGATTATAATAGTTCTATTATCTAAAATTAAATTCACCTGTGATTTGGCCTCATGGAGTCCCGGGATTGGGATGGCACAGCCTCAGACTTTTCGGATGTCTGAATGCCAAATTTGGACACATGTAGTGTTTGATCAACTGTGATCTAGGCAGACTAGAGGTAGCATGTCCTTGGCATAAATCTAGGATATCACACAAGTTAACACCATAGCTTGCTCCTGGGAGATGAGAATGCTGAGATAACTCCTTGATAGGTTAGGCCTCTGATGTATAGATCCAAAAAATCCAGACAAATTCGACTTATGTTTAAGCAAGCACCATGCAAAACGGAGATGAATCCTCATTTACTGACTTGAAGGAGACTTCAAAACTTCTTGGTGAGAGCAAAGGAAAGTTACGGATTGAAGAATACAGAGAACACTTGGTCTACACAGCAGTACAAGGATCTCCTATTCGAGTATTTCCCTCCACAGGTACAGTTGGAAGGAAAGTCTGTCTCCTGCTATGGAAGCTCACAGGGCAGATTCGTCTGCTGCCCATTCCTGAGAAATCTTCCAGTAGGAACTTCCTGATGGGGACTTTCCATCTCAAGGGAGCAGTGCCAAGGAAAGGGACAGCGTATGCCACTGTCCTGATTCTTCTCAGCAGGACAATTGTCATAGTTTGCTATCTAATGTCTCACCCAATTTTAACCCCTATTCCTTCATTATCTCTCCACGATAACTGGAGTAAAGCTTTACAATGCATTCGCTGCCTTCCTGGTCAGCCTCTGTCCAACGCCGAAGCCCTGTCACAGCTTAGCCCTCCCTGCCACATTAGACTGCTCCCTTTATCCCTCTAGGCCTGCCATGCCCTTCTGACCCGCTCTCACCTCTCCAAGTCTCTTCGCCTGATTCGCTCATGCTCTTCAAATCTCAGCTCATTAGGGTACCTTCTTCAATAGGAGCCCTTCTAAAGTACAAGGCTCAGTCTGCTTTCGATGCATCTCTTCTCTCTCATCAACCATTCCATATTGTCTTCTCTTTCGGCATTGGCCACAATGAAATCTATCTACTATCTGCTACTAAACCTATCTACTCAGTGAGCAGTCTGAGGACAGACAAGATGCCTTAGAACTCAGTTGGTAAATGGCTTACCATGCAAAAAGCCAGTCTTAGCACCCATGATACATCAGTAGGAAGCAAGGAACAGGAGGATCCCTAGGGCTTGCTGTCCAGATAATCTAGCTGAATCAGTGAGCTTCAGATTCAGGAGACCCGTATCTCAGAAAAAAAAAAAAGACAGAGCAACCAGAAGCGGCCTGCATTCCCCCAGCTCCTTGCTTTCTCCTCTTGCTTCATCAGGAACCCAGAAGACCACAAGAAAGAGATGTCTGCATTCGGTAGGCATTGAGTCCTTGCCTGTCTGTGCTCAGCTCATCCCTTCACTTCTTTCAGTTACTGCCTCTCCCACCATCAATGCCCCAGCCCACCTCCACACGATCAGCGTCTTGGCAACCGCTAACACGAATGCATCTTCTCTTTCAAGCATCTTCACCCTGCTTCCTATCTGCATCCAACAGGCTCTATTCTCCCTCATCTTAAAACAAAAACAGAATCTGAAAGCCTTTCACAAGCCAACGATTCCCCTGCTTCTCTTCTTCCCTGGACAACCCCACGACACAAAAGAATCTTCTATATGCCTTGTCCCCAATTCTTCTGCCTCATTCTTCAACTTGTTCAAGTCTAGCACCTACTGCCCACACACAGTAAAACCTGCCACCGTTCTGCACATCAACGATCGCACCACAGATGCGATCCGAGGAGCCGCTCGTCATTAGACACAGCTGCGTCCTGTCCTTTCTTTTGCAAGCCTGTCTGCTCATGACTCTGTGGCTCCTGGCTTCCTTTTTCCTGGCTCCCGCTGTGCTTTCCTGGCTGCTTCTCCTCTGTGTCTCTGGCTGGCGGTCCTCCCATCTGAACATTATCCGAGTTAATTGAGGCTGGGACCTCAGCTTTCTTCACTCCTCGTTTATCCTTTCTCACTTGGCAATATTGGATGGTCCACAGCCTTTTAAGTGCCAAAAATTCATCTCCAGCCAAGGACTCCTGATAAAAATATCCAGCTGCCTCTCAGCACTCTCCGCTTGGACGTCCTAGAAAAGTTCAGATTTGGCAGAAACTGTCCTCCTGGTGTTCTTAGTACCAAGCCCCCCACCTTCCCAGCTTTCTCGTTGTAGTCACTGGCCCTTTCATTCATTCAGTGGCACGGGCCAAAAAAACCTCAAGTCATCCCTGGCCCTTCTCTTCCCTCAGTGTGTCTATTCAATGAAGGGCCAATCCTGTAGATTCCATTTCTAACCTGAGCCTCAGTCTCCCCAAGTGATCTCTCTCCAGCGTAACCACTACCAACTTTCCCTGGATCACAGAAAGCACTTCTATTTAGTTTCACCCACATATGTTAGATTTTTTTTTGTCATTCTAAGAATTGTAAACTTTATTCAGCCAGCCCTGGAGAATTAACAAACAAGAGAGTGACAGGACCACTTTGAGAATCCTCCTTATAGGTCAGCGTTCCTAAGGTGGGATTAAGGGGACTCCGCCATAGTCCCAGCTCTGCAGGCTACCCTGCTCACCTTAATCCTATAAGATTGGTGCTCTCTGAGCTGTATGATGTGTGTGTGTTGGTCTCTGGAATGATTTTTAATTAAGAAATACTGAATTTCAAATGCCTTTGCTTAAAACATAGTAATGTCTTTCTATCAGACATAAGATGAACCGAAAGGCCCTGGAAAGACTCATTAGATGGCTCTTCCATCTTAGCTGCTAACATTCCTTCCACAGAAAGACCCAGAACTGGGACCTTGTGAGCTATGGCTAGACACACCATGTACCAAATCACCCAGGAGTCAGGAGGCATGCTACTGCCACCCATCACCACAAGATCAATCTCAAAAGTTGGCAGGAAGTATCATCAATTAAAGGGGAGCCAGGGTTTCAAGTGATCATTCATCTGGTAGGTTAAATTTCATGAGAATGGGAATTGTGCTTGTGCTGCTCAGAGCTAATTCCTAGTTAATGCCTGACCCATTTGTGACTATGTAACAGGCATTCACAATATAGTTGTTGATTGAATTACAGACAATGGGAAGCCACCAGGAGTTTGTACACAGGAGTCTGACTATTTTGGAATTATCATTTAAGAAGATGAATCATGTCAGTTGACAGAGAGCAAATTGGAATGAGAGGAGACTAGAAGTCTGATAAATTCGAGATGGGGATACTTGTATGGTATAGAGAAAATGTAGACGCCCTTTTAAAAGAAAAAAGTATATATTGGCTGTGGCTACCTGTAAAAAAGGACACTTAAATAACATCAATAATAAATCATTTCTCAGAAATGAATATGTATGCTTCCTCTATATCAGACACTCGGCACCTAGCTGCTAGCAATACAGAGACAGGACCATTTTCCCTGGGGTGGCATGTTACCCAGATGTAAAAAGGGAAGATTTACTAAAAGTTATGAGATGCATTGAGCCTTATACATGAGGCCACAAATAATATGATTTCATTTAATGTCTGCACTAGAAAATTGACTAAACACAGAAAGCACACAGATGACTAAAACGGGTCCACAAGAAAGGGAACGGGGAATGGTTTAATGGGAGAGGGTGGGGAAGCCAACAGAACACATGGGGTATCAAAGCAGAAGAGGGAACACCTGTGGTGAAAGGTACATCATAGAAAGAAGGGGGTCAGGGAGATGGAAGGGTGGAGTCAACCAAAAGGAAATTATGTATGTAAACACAAGGAAGCCTTTTAACTTTCAGTCTAACATACAATAAAGTAAAATTTTAAAAATAGAAGAACATCTAACTGTCCTTGTGATGCTCTAACCCGGGACCTATTCGGGGTCACTTACACCACTGGTGCCAACGAGGAGATTGTGAACTGAGTATATCGGTGCTTTGTTGTGAGGAAAAAACTGGGATGTTGAATAGTAAGCATCTTCTTTCCCCCTGTTCTGTTCTTCACCTGGCTACCCCACAAATCTAGGGAAAACCTTCCTTTAAATAGATGGATGTCTCCTCCACATACACATTCCAGAGACGTGATGGCTCATGAAGAAGACACACAGCCCAATGCACTGTCTCCAGCTTCCATTTGTAACCCTAAATAAGACTGGCACATGCATCAGGGAGACCTGCCCACCACAGAACTGCCAGTATTAGACAGCCACAGGTAAGTAAGTCTTCACCTCCAATCAGGCTCTGGTTGCATGATACAGAATCATGTAAAGGCAGCTGAGGAGACGCCTCAGTCAGTAAAGCACCTGCCATGCAAGCATGAGAGGCTGTGCCCAGATTCCGAGCACTCTTGTAAAATTTAGGTATGGAAGCACCCTAGTTCTTGGAAGGGAGTAAGCAAGTCCCTGGAACTCATTGGCTAGCAAGCTTCATTTCAAGGAAAACATCTGGTCCACATAGGCACCTGTATGCACATGCAAGTGTGCCCACATGAACACGTGCATGTACCCCCTACACACGAGTAAATGTATAATCATTTTCCTTAACAAGTATTTACATTATCCTACTTATTTCTGTGCATGAATTTTAATACAATCTTAATACATACATAATTTTCAATCCCGTATTTATGCACGGCATTATCACACGGCTACCTAACATGTTATTACCTGTTTCCTTAAGCAATTGAATGAGTTTATGGAATGCCATCAAGTAGATATTTAACTGCAAAAGCTAACTGCTCCCCTGGTGAGGATCTACCAGGCTGCTATGAAAATGCAACAATAAACGCATTTGTACATAAAGTCATTTCCATGTTTGCCTTTATTTCACTAAGATGGGCTCCCCAAAGTGTCTTTTCCAATTTCCCTTTTTTTCGGTCTCCTGCCAAGCACACACTGTTTTCTTTATATACTGAGTTGAGCCTGCTAAAGTGTAAAGCAGCTGAGGAAATGTTTACGCCTCCCTGATGCACGAGTGAGTGACTCAGGGCCAGCACCCCATCATGGGTGTCTGCTCCTTGCCCAGGGACAGATGCGACGCTCTGACGCCATCGGCACATTCAACAACTTCAACAGTTCTTAGAGATGGCCTCACTCGTCTTCCCTTCACCTGCAGTGAGGACGCCAGCCCACTAAGGGACAGGACCAGAGTGCCGATGCTCTCCGGGCTCTCAGCTGCTAGCTCTGCTCACCCAAACTTGACGGCAGAAATATCCCAGGTTCAAGTTCTAGCCCCCCACCACTCCATTACCTATCAGCAGGTTAATAACCTGTTCCCACCATTTTTATTACTAAACACAAGCACCCATGATTTTACTGGTAACTGAAAGCCTATTATCAGACCATGTACATAGTCTTTTTTTTTTTCCATCTTCCACACCTGTTGACACCCATTACTGCCCACATACTCCATGATTGCTTTCTTTAGGCAATATTACCTTAGGGAAATCTCTCCAGATCAACAGGTCAACCTCTAGTACATTCTTTTAATGGCTGCTTAATTGTTTATATTATTACGATGGTCTCAATGAATATCCATGCCCCAGACTCTTGGGTGGAAACGATATTACCTTTCCTGCTTCACTCATCTCATTAGAAAGAGCATCATGCAGGTCAGTGAATATGAAAGTGCTCTGAAAACAGAAGCATGCGCAGTAGAGTATAAGCTGTGTGTGTGTATGTGTGTGTGTGTGTATGTATGTATGTATGTGTGTGTATGTGTGCATGTATGTGCACGTGTATGTGTGTGTGTTGTGTGTATGTGTGTGTGTATGTGTGTGTGTGTATGCATGTATGTGTGTGTATGTGTGCATGTATATGTGTGTATGTATGTGTGTGTATGTATGTGTGTGTATGTGTGTGTATGTATGTATGTGTGTTGTGTGTATGTGTGTGTAAGTGTGTGTGTATGTGTGTTTGTGTTTGAGTCCCTGTGGATGTATCCACATATGTGTGCTGACGCATGCACATTTAATCTGCCACAAATGGCTGATGGGCACTGGGTTCCATGGTGTGGCTCACACAGACGCATGACAATTGCAGGGGATGGTTTCTTACCCAGAGTAGTACATGACAATTAGTTGAAGCATACAGTGACACAGACACATACACTGAATATTACTCCAGATTTACTAAATCTGAAGCTCTGGGGCTTCTCTGTAGGAAAGGGAGAGAAAGGCCCTGCACTGTGTTGCCTTCTGTGTGAGGAGGGGGTGATGGTATAAATGGGATCGCCCTGTTTCCTTGGATAATCAGGGCATTAGAACATTTCTTGATTAGTGGGAATTCAGGTTTTTTTGGATTAATTTATTACTTCTTATGGTCACCTAGCTGAATACCTTATAGTAAACATTTAAAAAGTGGTGAGTTCATAGAGCAGAAGTTGGCCAAGAATTTGCTAATTTCCTCTAGTTCATGTTTGGCATCCTTGGGCAGTCAGGGGTCAGCAGGAAGGCACGGGAAAGACAGGCACGTTGTCAACAACTTTTACCTACTTAAAATCTTCCCCGGAGTCACTTTGGCAGTACAGAATCCAATGCCAAGGGGTCTACAATCAATAGGTCGATAGTGTGAAAGGGCAGGGATGGAGCCAAGATGCATCGGAGCTAATTAGGAGGCAGCTGAGATCCTTGCACAACGGGGCTGGATATGAAACTGTTGAAAGACGAAGGATGAGGTAGAACACTTGCTAAATATAAACACCATGTGGGCGAAGCGGTAGACAGCCCCGTCAGGTCCTGTCCTGTAATTCCATTTCACATCGAATGTGTTATGGGCCATAATATAACAATGTCAATGACTCACCTCTATTCCTCACCAGCGAGAAAACTGATGGTGGACTCAAACAGTCCCAGCCCTGAAGTGAGTACATGACCTAAGGGGATAAAATGGGAATAAAAAGATAGGAAAAATGCAAAGCGGATGCTTATAATGGTAACTTGGGTACAATTGTTGGATATTGCTGAGGACATGTCAGCACAGCCTGCTCTGCTCTGGGTTCTGCCAGCCACAAGAGAAACTTTCTACTCATAATACCGTTACTAAGTGCAAGCGTAGACCAGCGGGGGCTTAGATACTGTTCCTTCCTCTGTTCTCCTTGGAGAAAGAGCACAATCTAGTAAACTCGGCAGGACTGGAAGGAACTGAAGTGGGATTCTGAATGTCAAAGATGTGTGGCACAGTTCCCAGCTGTTGGGTAAAAGCTTCCTTCTCTCCAAGTTATAACATCATGAGCTTCCTTCCCCCAACAAATTGAAAACATCGAATGTGTTTCCACATTTAAGAGGAGCCCATACTCCTGAGCCTAACCTCACGTGTATACAGAATGATACCCCCAAACTCTTACACCTTTCCTGAACTGACCCTGTCGCAGTCACTGTTCCACTGCTGTGAAGAGACAAAACGACCAAGACTACCGTTATAAAAGAAGTTTCGGAAGTGAAAAAAGTTTCAGAGGTAAGTCCACTGTTACCATGGTGAGGAGCATGGCAGCCTGCAGTCAGGCTTGGTGCTGGAGAAGGGTACCTGACAGCTAGATCCTGATCTATAGACAGCAGGCAGGAGATGAGAGACCTGGCCTGGAATGGGCTTTTGAAACCTCAAAACCCAACTCCAGTAGCACACTTCCTCCAACAAGCCCACACCTCCTAATCCTTTCCGAATAGTCCCAGTCCCTGCTGACTAAACATTCACACAAATGAACCTCTGGAAGCTATTCTTATCCAGACCACCATATTCCACTCCCTGGTCCCCATGGGCTTGGGGCCATATTACAATGCAAAAATATATTCAGTCCAACTTCAGAAGTCCCCATAGTCTATACAGTCTCACACTGTTTAAGAATTAAAGCTCTCTTCTGAGATTCATACCAATCTCTTGACTGTAACACCCTATAAAATCAAACTCAAAAATAGCTCATGTACTTCCAACATACAATGGCACAGAATATGTTTTACCTTTCCAAGAAAAAAAAAAGAGGAAAGAGAGCATAGCGAGGAAATAAGGGACCCCAGTAACACTGAAGAAACACAGCAGGATGAACTTCCAAGTCTGCATGTCCATGTCTGATATCAAATCTCTAACGTGTTTCAGTTTTATTGACTGCAACACACTAATCTCTCTTGGGCTGGTTCTACACCTGGTCTGTAGCTTGTCTTGGCAGCTAATCAAGGTCTCTGGCATCTTCAACATGTTAAAATCTCCAACACAACCCAGGCTTTACCCACACAGCTCTGTGCAACGGCCTCTCTGGGCCTCCATGCAGGAATACCCCTGTGGCTTCAGTAGCTTTTCTTAGCCATGGAGAAAGATTCTGCAACCCCTTTCTTGTACCAACTTCTGTCTTGGTCCCTGTTCTATTGCTGTAAAGAAACACCGTGACCAAGGAAACTCTCGTAAAATAAAACATTTAATTGAGGGCTTGCTTACAGTTTCAGAGGTGAATCCATTTTCATCACAGCTGGGAGCATGGCAGCAGGCAAGCTTGGTGCTAGAGAAATAGCTAAAAGCCATATCCTAATACACAGAGAGTAGGCAGAAATCTTGACCAGGCATGGTCTTTTGAAACCCCAAAGCCTACCCCCCATGACAAATTTCCTCCAACAAGGCCACACCTAGTCCAACAAGGCCACAGTTGCCACTCCTTGATGACTAAGCATTCAAATGCATGAGACTATGGTGGCCATTTATATTTAGTCTCTTTCATGAGCTATTACAAATCAATGTGCCATCATGGGTTAAGGTTTATAAACTGTTTCATTTTCTGTAAAATGGACCAATAAATAGCCAAGGCCATGGTAGGATTATTGTAAACACCAAGCAAAGTCCTGGCATGGAGCCTGACCTCATGCAATACATGCTACACTTACCTCCCCCTTGCTTCCTAATCTTCTCACTATTTCTAAAGCACGCCTAGTAATTCTTACTGTCCTTGTACTTCCTTCTCTTGTCCCTTCCTGATTCTGCCAGGAACTACTCAGTCTCTAGGTTCAGAAGTAGGAACTTCTGTACCGTCCCATTCTCTTTTAAGTTCAGTCCCATTTACCAAAGTAAAGCCTCACTAAATTAGTGCGTTGGCATGAGCCCTTACAACAATCTTAACTACCCCCTTCTAGTCTCATGCGGCATAATATCATGAATACTCAAAGTTACCCTTGAAAGCCAAGAAATTAAAACTTCAAGTTCTAAAGAATGGAAGATGACTCCCCCAGGATTGATGAGAATTTATGGGGAAATGAAAATGCTTCACAAGTTTTATAACTGGGGAGGGTCCTTGAAGTCATCTGCGACTTGAATCCAGATAATGAGCTCTGTCATGCGCATTGTCTTACCCTTCCCCCACAAGGTCAGTATCAGCGTCCAGTTTCCAGATACTCAGAACATGGAGGCTGGAACACACTCGGCCAGCAGGTGAAAACCTAATTCATGAACTCTGCACTATGGGCCATAACTACCCTCATGGAGAATTCTAGCAAGTCACCCTCTCCACAATGTTCAACTCCCACCAATCTAGCCACTTACCCAGCACCTCCACCATAGGACCATCCAACACAGACTGGAGATGTATAAAGTGTGTCTTTACTCCTATGGCATTTAGCATCCAAAAAGAAAAATAAAGCAGTGTCTAAATATAACAAGTCAGAAGAAAGTTTCAGAGCACATCTATACTGGTAGAGTATCTGAGGAAAATCAAAGAAGTAGCTGTCCCCACAGGACCTAACATTATCAAAGAACTCTGTCCAGGGACCTACTTTCCAACTGTATATACCAGCTCTAATTTAAAAAAAAATCATAAGCCTATTTTTTAGCTCCTTTGAAAGTTTTAAAAACTCCTCCCAGATATAATTCTCTATAATTTCTCATTGGGAATATGCTTAAGATAGAATTTTAAATGAGAGTCATAAAATTGGAATATGTAACATCAGTTTAAGATGTAAAAACTAATATAATTCATCTTAAGAAGATCATGATATACAAGATAACTTAAACCCTTTTCCCTAAAAGGACAATAGAATTTTTATTCACACTGAAAACTGCTTTTGCTCTTCTTGATTGGCACTCTGAAACTAAGTTAGGAACAATTTTCCCTAAAACCCTGAAGAGATTAGAGCCTGGATGGCTGGTGCTGTTGGCCAAATCCGAGATCACAGACTCCAAGCCCGGTCTGTCCTCTACCTGTTTTTTCGTCAGACATAAAAGTAGAGTGTAGTTTAAGTATTTTTATCGTTTTTGCATATTTGTGTGGGGGATGCTCATTCATATGTGTGTGTGTGTCTGTATGCATGTGGACACATGTGTAAGTGCACATGTATGTGTGTGCACATGGGCATAAAGGACAGAGGCTGACATCAGGTGTCTCCCTGGATCACTCTCTACTACATTTATGGAGGTAAGGTCTCTCAGTGAACCCAGAACTTGCCGATTCAGGTCAACTAGTCATCCAACTTGCTCAAAGGATCTACTGTCCCTGCCTCATGCCTGCCTGTCTGGTATACATGAGAGCTCTGGGTTGTGAGCCCTGGGTTGTGAACACTATGATTGTGAGCACTGTGGCTGTGAGCACTGTGGTTGTGAACATTGTGGTTGTGAACATTGTGGTTGTGAACATTGTGGTTGTGAACACGGTGGCTGTGAACACTGTGGTTGTGAGCACTGGGTTGTGAGCACTGGATTGTGAGCACTCTGGTTGTGAGCATGTGGTATGGGCACTGGTGTGAGAGCCCTGGCCCTTGTGTATCTACAGCAGGCAGTTCATCCCCTCAGCTACCTTCCAGCCCAAAACAATTTGCGAAAAGCCAAAGATGATTAATATTACATAGTCCTTGAAAAACAATGTGAAACTCCAATTCCTGTGTCCAGAAAGTTTTTTGGGGACACAGCCACGCGTTTTCACTTCTGTATTGTGTATGGGTGTATTTTGTTATGGGTTCCTAGTTGGGTAACCACAACAGAGATCTTGGCCCACAAGCCAAATATATTTACTGCCAGACCTTTTATAGAAGAAACAAAAAAGAAAGGAAGGCCTTATGTTAGACGACACTAAAGATGGAAGTACTTCTGACAGTCTCACACTCAACATGCGTTCATCTCAGTCATTATTACGGAGTGAGAAACGACTTCAGGTGTTGCCCAAAGGGTAGGGCCCCACCCTTAATGGGGATTCTAAGGAGCAGAAACATAGATAGCAAAGGTCTAGCTCATCTGACTCATAACTGTGTCCAGGGAAGACTCAAAGAACAGATGTCGAGCAGCCCCTGCCCCGACCCCCACTTTCATACCCTCACCCCTCTCCCAGAGCAATGTGCAAAGCTCTAGCACACGTGACTTTCTGGGAGAGGAATCCAGGTTTGGTCTGTGCTGTGCATGCATTGTGTTAAAAGGGAGAGGTGGATGCTGTTTTGCAAGGCTTGGGTAAGACCCAGATGCAGCTCAGAGTAGAGGGGCAGGAACAATATGATTTACAGTAACCAGGTAAAAGGCAAAACCACAGCCTCTGGAACAGGGACTGAGCCCACAGAGGCTGCCCTCTGTTAGTGACTAAGAGCTGGACTGCTTGTTCGAAGGAAGCTTTTAAGGTCCTTGACATGACATCATTATTGAAGGCAAATCAGTTTTCTCCCTTTAGCTATGGTATTGGCCACATTATTTCAAGAATTCTCAAGGCTTCAATCAATTAGAAAACAGGTTGTCAGTGTGGAACTTAGACCCTCATGACCATTGTAAATGGTAGTCAGAGAGCTGGTGGGAGCAGGCTGCACTGAGATGACTCACCCAGGAGAGACGGAGACACCCTAAAGGTTGTGAGTAGACTCCCTGACTGGCCTTGGGATGAGCTGACTGACTGGCTTTGCTCTTCTCTAGCTGTTTCCTCCATCAGATAAGTTTTCCTTCATTTTTACCAAAGAAACAGACAAAGCCAAAACAGACCGTGTCCTGATCCATAATAAGATGTGGATTTTAAACATTTTACTTAGAGAAAAAATATTAAAGAAGTTTTTTGTTTTGTTTTTTTTAATGTGAGGTTCTGTCTAAGTTGCCAAGAGTCTCCAAGCAGAATTATAGCCGCATTTCTCAACACCTTGTTAAGTCTTGACCCCAGAACTATTTGTTCCGAACCACTTAGTATATTGTGTCAAAAACTGTAACCAGAATAACTTAACTAGCGTTGAGAGACTTCTCCTAGGGGAGAAGGGTGTCTTAGGAGATGAGCATTAGGGTCCTCTACTATAAGGATCAAGGAAGATAACAGAACTTCGTGAGCCAAGGTGGCACACCACAGCTGAGGCGCAGTAATCAATTTCGGTAGTTGAGTAAAAGCAGAAGGACTGGATCTAGAGAGCACCAAGAAGGAAAGCATATAACTTCTGGGGCGAATACTAATGGGAGAAATAAACACAGACTAGGGTGTTTGTAGGTCCTGGCTGTGTCAAAGAAAGCTAGGATGTGAGAAATGGAATGGCCATGGGTATGACCAGTGCCCCAGAGATGTGTGATCTGGAAATCAGGCTGTGATCTTTGCATATGCCCCAAGGTCATCTCTGTAACCTTCCATTGGGCTCACAGACTGCTCCAGGGCATGTGCATAGAGAGGGAGACAGGCCTTTGTCCCAGCTGAATGCCATCAGCTCCAGACACCTATGGCAGGCTAACACAGTAACTTACCTTCCCAGGACCAGTTTATAGACCCCCCTATACTGGTGGCTTCTCAACCTATGGGTCGAAATGCCTTTGAAAGACCCTTTCAAAGAGGTCACCTAAGGTCATCTGCATATCAGATATTTACATTATGATTCGTAACAGTAGGTAAATTATAGCTATGAAGTAGCAATGGAAGTAGTCTTTTGGTTGGGGGTCATGACAACATGAGGAACTGTATTAAAGGGTCACAGCATTAGGAAGGTTTCCAACCACTGCCCGATATTCTTCTCCCCCACAGACAAGAACAATGATGAGCGTTTATGGACCACTTTTTCTTCTGAGTCTACAAATCCCCATCAGCTCCAGAACTGCCAGGAAGTCACCAAAAAAAAAAAAAAAAGATGATTTCACAACTAGTATTAATAATCAGCACTACACTGCACAATGAGGTCAGATGGCCTCTCTCTCTCTCTCTCTCTCTCTCTCTCCCTCTCTCTCTCACAAGTTTTCCTTTAGAATAAGAAAGGTTTACATAATCCACCCACAAAAGTCAATGTCAGTTACTGAGTTTAAAAAATAGAACTCCTTATAGGAAATGAGGAAGAAGCAAGGCCCAACCAAGGCCCAAAGCACCTGGCATAGGGAGGCAGAACGGCGTCATGTGAGTCCAGAGGACGCCAGCATCAGCTGGAGCCTGGTTTCCCTTATAAACAGTGTGTGTCGTTCTTACAAGCCTGCAAGATGAGGAATGCCTTTGTTATGGTTTGAATTCAAAATGTTCCTCACAGGCTCGTGGTTTAGCTTCTTGTTCCCCAGATGTTAATACCTTTTTGAAGAACTGTGAAGCCTGTAGGCAGTAGGATCTATCTTGTGGAAGTAGGTCACAGAGGGTAGGTCATTGTAGGCTACATCTTCCAGACTCCAACCATTTCCTGCTTCCTAGTCCCCACAATACAAAGAGCTACCACCACAGCCTCCTGTCACCACGCCTTTCCTACACGATGGACTGAAATAGCTCTGAAGTTCCTGTCAGGCATTTGATTATAGAGAAACAAATATAATTAATATAGCCCTGTGCTCTGGGCTGAGAGAACTGATTTTATATGAATACCGGAATACTGATCGTGGAAGGACTCACTGTACACTTGTGGTATGTAAATTTGAAGCAAATGGGAATGATTCTAGAACAATAGTGAGTCAATGAATATAAAGGCTCTAGAGCTGAGAGTCCCTCCTCTCTGGCATCGACACTAACTTTCTCAATTGTGCCTTTATTTTTCAAGTCGTTGCTTCCTTTCTCCTGGCTCTTCTGACATAGATGTTAGGCTAATTGGAAAGGGGAATCCCACAAAGTAGACAGTGTATGTGTGTGTGTGTGTGTGTGTGTTTCATCTGTGTGAAGAGGCTTAGATCTGATAGGGTCAATGCAACTCACGGGCATGATCAGATTCCACCCTTGAGTGGGTAGCTGCTCACACAAATCCCAACTCACTGTCCATGCTGCATAAGAAGAGGTGGTGTTATGGCTTCTTGACATCTTAAGGGAAAGAAGGATAAGTTTGGACAAACATAGTGTAGGTGTTCAGAAACCAGAGACAACACGAGGCAGGAAGGGAACAAGAGGAAATGGACTAAGAAGGAAGAAAAGAAAGCAGCCTAAGGAGATTATTCCTGATTTGTTATTCAGCCAAGGATCCCAAAGACCAGTTTACAGCAGAGCATTAATATCACATTGGATTACATGCTCACCTTGAACCCAAAAAGTGACCTTCAAGACTGCAGTAAGGTCAGTGAGGGTCTTGAAAGCTCATACAATTTCAAACAGCAGGACCTGGATTTTTAGAACTCTTTTCACTTAGTGGGGAGTGATCCTGAGAAAGGCATGATTCGTTCTGTGAACATGAGTGTCACCATTTGTAAAATGAACATTAGATAAGGTGACAGATTTTCAAGGTATGGTTCCAACAGTGCCTGGGAAGAGCAGAAGATGAGAGAAAGTTTACTTTCTATAGAGTCAGCTTGGTTACACTGGAGCAAGGGTAATAGTGCCTTCTAAAATCCTCATCCAATCAAGAGAATGTGATGCACCTGAACCTTAGCAGCCTGCATCCCACAGAGACTCTTTAATGTAGTGATGACTGCATACTCTTGGCTAAAGAAGAGTGTTTGCTTCAGCTGCATTAGAGTCAGAAGTGAGGGAGTCGGCCGGCCCCACTGTCCTGCAGCTCTCGATGCATCTGGGTTCATGTTTCTGCAACATGTGTCACTCCGTGCTTGCCAATTTTCTTGCCTTTCAACACATGCTCTTGATTCTGGGCTGCTTCATGTCCCAGCTGGTGCTCTTTTCTCCCACAAGCTGCCTCAGAACACGCAGATCCACCATCTATCCATCCACCTCTCCCCAAACTAAATTCTTTCCCCAAATAGTGCCACGTCACTTCATCTGGGAATTCCTGTCATCCCACCGGGGCTAGGAAGCATGGAGCCAATTCTAGTTCTCTTCCAGTTGTATGTTGCACATACAACAGAAGGTGGGTTCAGCAGGCTCTGTGATTGCATTTCTATAGGTCTCCACTCCTCTTTTCAAATGAATTCCTCAAAACAAATTCAGTCGGGTTGTAAAACCAGAGTTTGAGATTGGATGCCTCCCTCCTGTGCAAGTAATAAGACACTGCATTAATTCAACATGAATTTCTGTTCTGCCTACAATGTGTCAGGAAATATGCTTGTTGGGGAGAATGTAATAGAATATTAAAAATCAATGCACTGATCAGTGGGGCACAGAGAAACTATCTTGAATGGAGTTGTCCAGTGCATTCAAGTTAATGGCCTTCTCATGGGAATCTTGTCAATAATTCAGTTCTGCTTCTGTCTGAATAGCAAACACAACTTTTGTATCACTTCCTTACCAAGATTCTCTGTTCTGTCCATCACTGTGATACATTATGATGTGCCACATGATCTCAGTCTCTGATAATGTGGCCAGAACACTGAGTAGAGATGGCAGGGAGAGGATCCCAAAGAAATTGCCCACAGTATGCAAAGACACCAGTTGATGGAGGCTTCCCATGAAGAAGAATTGGGAAACAGATATGGAGTAATCAAGTCAGCAGAGAAATCCTCTCTGGGCACTTTGGACTTTCATAAGAATTTACATTGTCATATCTTATCGAAAACTAAATGAAAATATGACCTTTTGAAGTAGCACAGAAGACCCGAACATTTGAAAGTCTGTGTGTGTGTGTGTGTGTGCATGTACATGTGCGTGTGAGTGTGTGTGTTTGTTGTTTGTTTTTGGTGTGTGTGTGTTTGTTGTTTGTTTTTGGTGTGTGTGTTTGTTGTTGTTTGTTTTTGGTGTGTGTGTGTGTTTGTTGTTTGTATTCGGTGTGTGTGTGCATGTGTGTGTGTGTGTGCATGTGTGTGTGTGCATGTGTGTGTATGTGTGCGTGTTTGTTGTTTGTTTTTGGTGTGTGTGTGTGTGTGTGCGCGTGTGTGTGTGTGTGTGTGCGCGTGTGTGTGTACGTGTACTTGCGTTCAGGTGTCATCTGACATCTCCGGACCAACCCTAGACCATTTTCCCTTTTAAACCTCACATTTGCTCTTCAATTGTCCTACAGCTCAACTCTCTTTATTCACGTTGTCCTTTGATTCCTTCCTCTTTCCACTTTTTTCTCTGAACCATTCTCCCTTTCCTTTCTCTCCCTCTCAAAACCACATGCGATTTTTAAAATATTAATCGGCACAAACTAATATAAATTGTGAAATATCCTTCTCTTTCTTCCCACTAACTTCTAGATCTCCAATTTCCCTCCCTACAGTCATTATGACCAACTAATTACATAAACTTCCAAAACATTATCAGCATTCATCTGCACATATTCATTTATAAAGCCCTCTTCTACAGCGGCTTTGTCGCTCCATTATTCTAAGTTTTATTCACTCTCTGGATCAGAATACCTCATTTTCTATAGGATACACCTATCCAGAAAGCTATATACATACAAATTATCTAAGAAGAAAAACCAATACACTATGAGGATAAGTCATTGAATTTTTTAAATTCTTAGGTTAATAAAAGATTCTTTTTTTCTACCCTTTTCTTTTAATCAGTTGTATACTAGGGTTTCCTCAAAGTAGAATACTCCTACATTTAAATCATTCTCAGTAAAAATCAGTATTCAGTTTCAGATTGTATGCCCTTTATACTTTTTCTAATGAGCCAGGAGAACCTATCAGCATTCAAACCTCAGCAGGATAGTGGTGCCCCAGAAAAGTACCTTGCAAATGACCTACATGAGGAGCTTGAGCTTAGAGTGCATTACATAACTTCCAGAAAGATGTTCCCAAGTAGCAAGCAAGGAGCAATGAGGTACTGAGTACTCACTACCTTAGGCAGGGTGAAAAACTCGCAGGAACAGATGCTTACCCCTTAGGTAGTCAGATGTTGAATGAGGTTAATGGAAATCTGAAAACCGCCTGGAATTCCATGCTGAAATTAGACACAATTATGCCAGGCTGTAAGTATTGTTGGAGGAAGACAGCAGTCCCTGACCTGAGGGCCAGGAAAGACAAGTGGGAGGAGCCTTACAGCATGAGTAGACTTGGTCCAAGAAGAATGCTTTGGTGGCTTTCTTCTCCTGAGGCAGCAAAGCTCCACAAACTATTGGCTTCAAATAGCAGAGGAATCTATGTTGTCATAAGTTGTAGAGGCGCAGGTTCAAATCTGAGGCGCTGTAGGTCCACGCTGTCTCTGAAGTCTGTAGGGAAGACTTGCCTCTTCCCAGCTTCTATGATTGCTGGCAATTCTTGATATTGTTGAGATGCATGATGCCTCATCCCTGTCATCACATGGCCGCCTTCTCCTCTGGGTCTCTCAGTATCTTCACAAAGCATTCTCTCTTAGAAGGACAGCAGTCATACGGGGTTAAGAGCGAACATTCCTCCAGAGCATTAGCATACTGCACCTGAGATTTCAGTCCCATAGTTGGTCACATGACTGAGGAAACAGTCATTAAGATTTCAACATATCTTTTGGTAGGGCATAATTGAGTCCATATCAAATGGAAGAGATGTTTCCTTTTATGATATTGTTTCTAGTCTGGCTCCTTTCCCACTTTGACCCCCCGGTAGCAAATGTCCACAGAGTTTCAATATCTTCTTCTCCAAGGAGCTTCGCCACCCCTGAAGAATCCATTCACACAGCCTCACCATGGCACATCTCACCATCCAGAACTTCTGCAAAATGCCAAACTCTGTTGTGTTCTTGTATAAGCTGTTCCCTGCCCTTCTTTATCTGTTCCTCCCCCACCTCCAGTATTGGGGTTCCTTCTTTCAGTCTGATGCCCACCTTCTGGAGTCACATTTCTTCCAGCTGCCTAGGACCCCATTAATTCACATGTGCACTCCCCCATACTATCAACTGTTGTGGGGTAGTCACCAGAGAAGACTGCTCAAACAGGGGTTTAAGCCAATAGAAAGTCTTTATCAGCCAAGTGACTGCACTGGGTGTTGGAAATCCCAGTGTAGCCCTGAGCCTTTCTCAAGGTGAGCTTTTGAGCACAAAAGTCATGTTCTGTGTCGACATACTTCAGTTAACAAGAACAGTAATCAAGAAGCAAAACTACAGAAGTCAAAAAGCAAGGTTAGTACATTTAGAAATTTTCCAAAAACTGTGGACTTTGATGGATTAGGCCTTTGTTTTAATTTTGGCACGTAGAGCTGTCTATGTGCTGAGTTTTCTACTCTGAATGGCACTTCCATCATGGAGTCAGTTGTGCTAAGGTCTCAGGGCCTGCTAAGGTCTGGGACCCTGTTACATTAATGTCCTTCTAGTTTTGACATCATGTGTGCCCAACTTGTACAAGATTTGCCCTCTACCAATGGCTCCATTCCAAAGGAGTAAAATAGAAAAAAAAGATTTCTACATACAACAAAGGAAAAGACGTATCATTTCAATCTTAGCTGTGTTGTAACATGCACATTCTCAAGGTCGTTTGCTCTGTCTGTTCCCTCCCCAACATTTCCAAGTTCAGGCTGTCCCAATTCCTTATTACATCTCAAAATGACAGCACTGTATGTCACATACACTAAATAAAGGCCACTACAGACAACCCTGTGCATCCTCTCCCTGCTGTAGTTTATGGTGTACACCTAACTCGTTGTATCCATATTCCAAATTCATGGAATTTTTCATAAGGAGAAGGAAACTAATATCCATTGAATCTTCCAACCCTTCAGACATTCTGCAAGGTGTGTTTTTTTGTCCTTTGATTTGGATTTCTACCATGACAGTTAAGTGACTCCATTTTTGGTGTCTGGTGTTCCCATATGCAATAATCCCACCAATAGTCTAATTAGCCTAATCTGAGATCCCCTTAATAATGGCTCGTGATTTAATCATCTCCTAAATTCCCACCTTCTAGTAGCATTGTGGGTCTGGGTTTTAGCATACATATTTTGGGGGTGACAGAAGCGTTTGGTCTATACTAATGATACTTTCCCTTGCTTTGATAATGGTATTCTTCCCAAAATCAATCTTATAAGTCCATCCTTCCTCAAAGGGTCTTAAGAAGTGTGGTCTTCAGAAATAGCTCCCTCATAAAAGGAATCAAGGTTGAAGATAATTCAAGAATGTTCAAACCTACAATTGGTCCTTGGACCTATTTTGAATCTTTCTGGAAACTTCTCGCCATGCTTCTTTTGCCAATGCTGTTGAGCTAAACTTAGATTTACCAGATACCCGGCTCCACTCTCCAAAACCTGGTCAAAGGACTCTATGCTTGCTCAGAGCCTACTGAAACTTCCCACGCATGTATGTTCTCAGAAAAGCTGTAAATGGCCCAGAGTCAACATCTGCAATGTCCATACCCTCAACTTTCTGACATAAGCCTTGCCCTAAAGGCCTTCCATTCCGGGAACGTTAAGGACACGCAATAGTAATAATAATAATAATAATAATAATAATAATAATAATAATAATTCCAATGAATAGTCTCAGCCTGTTGAAATGGAGTTAATATCTTTCCTGTTTCACTTCTCTGCCTCACTTTCCTTATAACAAAAATGGCTCAAAATGGGAGTTACATGAGGTCCAGGATCACTGTGAAAGCTCCAGAATAGTTTTTTGACTCCTGGTGGGAGTTATGACCCCCATCAGAGAACTGGAAATGAAAGGCAGGCAGATGGAGAGGGTAGCGGCCTTACTAACCTACCCATCCTTTTAAACCCTAGAGCACCATGACTTCCAAAGCCATGATCTCAACAACACAAAAATCACACACAGCCCACCACCTGGTGTCATCACCCACAATGCAGCTGACAGGCATAGTACAATAAACACACTGTTTTCCAAGTCTATACAAGAAATGTTTCATATGCCAGAGCTCATACAAATGCAAGAGGCTGCGGAACAGCAGTGTCAGAATCCTGCACAAGAGTGTTATGCATCTTGCAAAGAAATTATTTTTAAAAGCTTTTCTACTGACAGTTTCTTCAAAGACAGTCAATTGTTCCTTTAAAAAGTTCCCATTTTCTAGCATAGATAAGCAGCTTACACCTGTTTATGGGATGAGTAAGTGCTCCTTAATACTCTTTTATCTACTCTGGATTATTTCAAACTCTCAGCCTTGCAGAAAAATCAAGTCCCAAGTTTGCCCATCAGACAGAGGTCTCCTAGTCACCAAGTTCTTCTATAAGAGCAAGATTCCATTTTCAAAATGGAGAAATTTCTTCAGTTGACATTGTCAGAACAAACTCTCGATTTCCTGGCTCCCTCGCCCATCATAGTCCTAACCCATGCAGAGACCTACAAGGGCTGAGGTCCCTTTAGACACCATCCCATCTAGATTTAGAGATCTATCCACTTATGGAGCCATGCTATTCTCACAGATCTTTTTGAATCCAAGTGAAGTCACAAAAAAAATCCATAAAGACTGTGTCTTTCCCTGTGATTTATACTGTGCTTAAAAGGAGGAGAGGGGAGGCCTGGTGACTTGTCAGAACTCCACAGTGCTATCAACTGCCACAGTTCTGTTGGTATGTAACAAAGGATCCAGAGTCCCATACTAGGTAAGAAGAGAACAAACAACACCCCTGTTCCTTTCTGCTCTATAGGCCCAGTTGCAATGTATGCTTTAAAGTCTAGAGCAATTTCTTCCATTGCAGTCAAATTTTTCTGAGGGACATTTGTCTTCCTTCCTCCCATTCTACTTGCCCAAGGGCCCTCCCCACCCAGCTGTGCCCCCTCTTTACCCTACTGAAGTATCTATGCATACTTGCAGCCCAATGCAGTCAGAGTTTCTGTTGCCATGATCAGTGTTTTACTATCTATCCCACAGGCCATTCAGTGAATGCCAACACATACCAATTAGCACTAGATTCCCAGGACTCCAGCCAAAGTAGAGGCTAAGTAAAGAGGCTTTCAGTAACATTATGGATTAAAGTCAAATTCAGAAAATAATAACCTTAATCATCTAGCTCCCAGTTGACCACAGAATGGGTAATATTCTTTGAAGACTGAGACTATCACAGCAAATAATGTTTCTAGAGAAAAATTCATTGGTAGCTTTTGTCCAGTTTTGAGCTGAAGTGTCTTACATTTGATCATTTTTCACCCCAAGGAGAGAAAGCAATCTCGGGAAAGGTTCAATAGCTTTGCATCTCCCTCCTCAAGGCGCTCAGGAGGAACAAGTGCAGCTCTCAAGGTCAGATGATGCCCGTCACGAATCCTGCCTCCAATGGGAGCACATCATACTCATAAGAGCCATGATCTTCCTTCCCGTTTCCCTGGAGCTCCATTCTTGTCAGATTGATCTTTCACAAGGGTCAGTGAGACTTGAGAACCAGAGTCAAACTCCAACAGAAAAGAATCAATATCTGAACAGATAACAACTATTCAAGACACCGTTAAAGGAGCTGTACAAGTTTAAACTGTTCATGCAAAGGCGAAGATTAAAAACTACACATTTATTTCTTTAGATATAAATTACATTACAGAATGCTTAACCTTTAAAGATGCATTGCTATTCAGTAGTTAAATATTTGAATTCAATAAAAGCTGCATTTGAAACATTTAGAAGAATTGTTTAAGGAATGGCACCTGACATAGGTTAGCAATGTCAAAACAAAGGTTAAAAACACAAGTTATTTTTAGTAACTAGTATTTGTATGGCAAGAGAGGTGAGAGAAAGGTTCAGAGCCTAGAAACTGATCCCAAGATGAAAATGTATTAAGGTTCAATGATAGAATGTTTGCTTAGCATGCACACTGTTCTAGGCTCTATATTGCAACAAGAAAGGAATAAAAGAAAGAAGTATGGAAGTAAGGAAGGAAAGAAGGAAGGAAGGAAGAAAAGAAGGAAGGAAGAAAGGAGAGAGGGAGGAAAGGAAGGAGGGAAGAAAAAAGAAAAATTAAAAAAGAAGATACAGTCAGAGATTTGATTCTGGACAAATTGTTCACTAACCTACACAGATATGAATACCCTATGATGATAATAATAATAATAGTTTAAAAATAAGCCTTTTAACTTTTTGTTTTGTTATTTTTTTGAGACAGGGTTTCTCTAGCTTTCCTGGAACTCACTCTGTAGATCAGGCTGGCCTCAAACTCACAGAGATGCACCTACCTCTGCTTCCTGAGTGCTGGGACTAAAGGCATGGCCACTTGGCTAAGCCTTTTAACTTTATGAAAATATTCCACATGTAAACAATAACTCTTGTTCATCTCCTTCTCCCCTCAATCCGCTCTCCCATGTATATCTCCTATCTCGCTCCCAAATTTATGTCTTTTTTTTTTTTAGCCCACTAAGTCAAATTATTGCTGTCTGTATTTGCATGTATATAGAATTATTTACTGAGGCACAGACAACTTAATAATGCCATTGGTCATTCTTCTATTGCTGTGAAGAGATATCCTAAGGCAATTCTTATAAAATAAAGTATTTAACTCGGGACTTGGTTGCAGTTTTATAGGGTCAGTCCATGATCATCATGGTGAGAGACAGTTAGGTTGAGAGCTTTACATCCTGAACCACAGGCCCCAGGCAGAGAGAGAGAGAGACATTGGTCTGGCGTGAGTTTTTGAAACTTCAAATACCACACCCAGTGATGTACTTCCTCCAACAAGGCTGTACCTACTCAAGCAAACCCACCTCTTAATCCTTCCCAAATAGTTCACCCCTGCTGGGTGACTAAGTGTTCAAATACATGAGCCTTTGATGGCCATGCTCATTCAAACTACTGCACCCACCTAAAGAAAATTGACTCTCCTTCTTTCAGCAACCATCAACTGCCATGAGTTCCTCAGTAAGAGGTGGGCATTGGGAATCCCTCCCTGTTCATGGTGGAATTTTTAACTCTCTTGGTCTTTTGAAGGTCTTAGGTAGCTAACCACAGCTACTGTGATTTCATATGTGCAACATCCATGTCATGTCCAGAGACTGGCCTTTCCCAACACCCCTCCCTTTCTCTAGCCCTCACATCTTTCCTGTCCCCCTGAATGATGTTCCTTGAGGCTTTCTGGTGGGTGTCAATATAAACATTCCATCTATGTCTGAGCACACGCAGTCTCCTATTCTCAGCATTTGAATATTTACAAGTCTCTGTGCTAACCACTACCATCTGTAATAAGAAACTTTTCTGACAAAGGTTAAACAGCACAAATATATAGAAATAAAAATATTTAGAAGGGGTTTGACAACATAAACATTTAACAAAACAACATTCCCCTGAGATGGAATAGACCTGGAAGTTAACATCTGAAAAAATAGATTTAAAACATCAGGGTCAAAGCCCTAAGAAATTCAAGGGGGAGATACACAGTAGGTGAAAAAAATTGTATGGTTTGGGACTGCAAAGAGGATCCTGGGCAGGAAAGGTAGACCTAGGATACAAGGCTATAGTTGGCACTGACAATTGTGACACTAGATGAGATTGTTTAAAAAAAACATGTCAAATGAGCATCAAGGGAATATCGAGATTTAAGAGCTAATTAGGGAAAGGCTTTGATTCAAAGTCCTTAGAGGGTTGAAAGTGGAAGTTAACAACATTCTAATTGATCTACCCTGTGAAGGACATTAGTTTTCATCTGTTGTTTGAGGCTTGCTGCTGCTGCTGCTGCTGCTGCTGCTGCTGATGATGATGATGATGATACTGATGATGATGATTATGATGATTCTGATGATGCTGATGCTGATGAGTCTGATGATGATGATGATGCAGTGGTGGTGGTGGAGGTGGTGCAATATATTGTTCCTCTGGTTTTGAGAAGTGATGATTATTACATAGCACGGAGAAAAAGGTCAGAATAAACCAGGCACTGAGTTCTCTATTGAGAGGTGTAATCATCCTAAGGTCTTGAGAAATACATCTAGAAGTCCAACTAACAAAAAAAGCTCCAAAAATGTGCAGGTAGATGTTAAGACAAGCAAAGGTCAAGACAGTAAAAGCTCACAACAGGTGTCTAAGAAGGTAGATTGGATTGAGCAACACAAGCAAAACCAAAACCAGATCATTTCCAAGATACTAAATGGTAAATGAAACTATAGATCAATATCACTCCTAATCATAGAAAAAACTTTATAACATAATTCAGACAATCTTTTATGTATGTATTACACATACATATAGGCAGAAATACAGCAAATTTCATGATATGCATACCTGTGTATATACATTCATATCCTTATATTTCAAAAGTGAATGTAAAATGATACAATCACTTCGTAATAGTTTATTAGTTGGTCATAAATTTAAGAATATATAATCACGTGATCTGGTAATTATATTTCTAGATAAATTATACATTCATACAAAAAACTTCCAAATGTTTTCATAGCAACTTTATTTCTAATAATTAAAATTATTGATAGTAGATAATTGACCATCTCAAATCTCAATTGATTATTTTCCCTAAATAGCTAATTACTAATACATTTCTCTTACAATTCCAATTTATTAGAAAAGTTCAGCCATCCCCAGCTTCTTGTTGAATAAAGAGACTCTGAAGATAAGAGTTCTGCCTCATTTACTCTTATGTCCTTAATATCTAACTTACTGCACACAGCAAATGCTGAATAAATTTTTGTTGGTCATGATATAATTGAACACAGTTTTAGGCCCTTCACAATTAGTCCATGAGATTAATTTAGGTTGCAATAATAGTACAATTTGTAACAGTAATAGTAACAATAGTAACAATTTGTCTTTTCTGGGGCCACCAGGAAGCTCTCAGCAGCCTCTGATCCCTCTGCAGTTGAATTTGGCCACTGTTAGTAACTCTGGAAGACACACAGGTAGAGAGAATGGCTTCTCCTCTCCTTGTTCTACACTAAGTATTAAGTGAAAATAGGAACAAGACTTATATGTCACTTTAAATCCACATTACTATTATCCTCAAATATTTTTCAGCTAAACTGAAGAAAATTAGAAATACGGCAGTCCAAGTAGCATCCAAACATAGTATTTTTTTATGACTCCTCTTTATTGGCTCTTAGACCACACATGACCGTTTACCAACACGTGTATTTGTATTTGTTCATTTGTAAAACTGAAGAGCATGGCTAATGGTGGTGGTTACTTTTTCTAAAGAAGCAAAGAGAGAGAAGGATCATAAAGGTGCACACTGCACAGGAGGCTTGCTGCTGAGTCCAGTGATGACAGGCTGGCCCAGTGCAGCTATCGTCCCTGTAACCTGTGTAGATTTGTCTGGCTGTGTTTTATCGTGTGTTGGGCTGTGCACTGGGAGTGGGGATTGATAAGAGACTGAAAACATTTTTTTCCCTTTAGAGTACTATCACTCTGACTTATCTCTTTGTATCCTTTCAAAAGTGGTTTTGAAAGAAAAAAGATGAAAATAGGAGGGAGACTGAATAGGAAGAGCTGGTTCGACAAGAGTTGGAGGAAGATAAGCAATGATAACAGAGATGGGGTCAAACGTGACCAAAATGTATTATTTACAGCTATGACGCTTTCTAATAATAATTTCTCTGATGTCTGAGGAGGTCGAATGCTTTTCCAAATATGTGCTGGCCATTTGTGCTTCTTCCTTTAAGAACTGTCTTACTGGGTATCTCTAGAGCACCCAGCTGCAGGTAGGTAAAGGATGCAGAAGACCTTTCAATATAGAGTCCTTTTGTCTTACAGAGGGGTACAAGACACTCTTGAACTGTACTAGTTTGGCTCAGACCTTAAAGAATGAAACGTCTGATCTTTTTCTATATCTAACCTTGGTCTAAAGTTAGAGCATGGATAAAAATAAAATGGCCTCTGGTCAAAAATATCAATCATATTATATTGATCTGCTTTGTGTGACATTTATAAGAACTGGCTTAAAAGAACAAAATGTATGTCTAATTGGGATTTTTTAATACTATTTTGTTTTTGCTCATGCTTTATCTAAATATTATACTGTAAGTGTACCTCACCTTCTGGGTGTTCAATCAACACACTTGGGGGTTACATTAATGTGATCAGAGGGACTAAAGGGGACAATACTTTGGCCTTTGGCCTACAAGGTCTATTAGGTCCCAGGGGACTACGTGACATTACTTAAAATGTCTCACAGCCCCAGTGAGTCACTTGTTTTCTTATTCAAGAAGGTCATGGAGACTCCACTGGGTAAACTCTAACCAATGTACATCTGCATTAACACAGAGGAAAATATTTGCAGTGTTTCTAAATGAAGCTATGGTTGTAGCTGTTGGGCTGTTTTGTGTGTGCTCACCAAGGAAGATACAGACACATATTTCATATGTTCAATCCATGTCAGACCTCTTCAGATGGAACCACTATCCCCCAGCCAGTGTCATACTGAACAGTGGAACCCTGAGCATCTGAGCTCAGGTGTTTTTATTGATTCAGAACTCCTCAGGTGTTCTACTGATAGCACATGCAGATCATATGCAATCAAACATCCCCCACATAAATCCAACACCTGCAGACAACACATAAAGCCAAGCCCTAGGCAGCCTTTCCCCCAACAGTGCACAAAACAATTATTTTAAACACAACTAAACATAAAATTCTACAACATATGGTCTTGTAAGGCCTTTTACAAACTCTCTACAGCTAAATAACTAGCGAAAGAAGGAATAAAGGAGCTAGGGGCTCCCACTAAGCCCAAGTGACAGCTAAGAACACAACCCTCTACTGGCTTTGATATTAAAAAAGAAAACAGGTGAAGAGTGGGAGGAGGAATTGTGGGGACCAGAGGGGTTGAGGACACCAGGGGAACAAGCCCACAGAGTCAACCATCCAGGAATCTTAGGGGTTCACAGAGACGAAAGCAGCAGATACGGAACCTACAGGGTACACTACATTTATCTTATTGTTATCTGGCTTGGTGTCTTGTAGAACACCTAAAAGTTAGAGGGGGTTGTCTCTAACATTTTTACCTGCCCTTAGGACCCTTTTCTTCCTGCTGGGCTCCCTTCCAGCCTTGATGTAGGATCTCGAGCCTGGCCTTGTTCCATCTTGATATTCTCTTTCAAGTAGTAACCCTGGGAGGACTGCTCTGTTCTGAGGAGAAGCAGAGTGGGAAGTGGGATGGTGGATCTGGGGTGGGCAGAAGGAGATAGCAGGATCTGGGAAGAGTGGAAGGAGAGAAGGATGGGGTTGGGAGAAAAAATAATTTTTCTTAAAAAAAAGGTAAGTTCTGGCCACCTCCATGGTCATAAAAATCCTACAAGAAGCTATAACCATATTGAAATTATTAATATGTTTAACAATTCAGGGGATCATACTCTCCAGACACTATATTTAAATCCATATGAGACATTATTTAGTCAACCATTGTCAATGATTCTTCTTACTAAGAAAATACCCAGAAATAGGATATCAGGCCATTGGCTCAATTCAATACCACAATACCTACCTACAGCCAGGAGAGACCAACCTACTATAGTTTTAACCTGAAAATCAAATGTTGTTTATTTTTTCTCTCTCTTTTTTCCTAGCCCCCATCTTGAAAGGATCTCACACTACGAATCTAGCCATTCCAACATTTATCAAAAGTATCTGAAAACAGATGCTGGGTTTATCACTTCGATGCCAAGAGAAAAACATGAAAATCAGTCCAATGAATGGATGCTGTACCAGCATGTCAAGAGATTCTAGTGGATTTTGTTTTGAACATTTAAAAAATATTCTGTTCCTACCTTTTCTGGTTCCCTGCCTGGGGTTTGTAATGCTAATAACTCTTACCTGTAAGTCTCCCTCACAGCTCTATCTAAGCACTAGTCAAAGGTTTTCTTTCTTCCCTACGTCCTCTGTCATATAAGTGAAATTACTGACGCATTTTGGGGTTCCCTTAAATAATCCCTCTGGAAAGGTCTCCAACTGCCAAACCACTGACCCTGTTCATATCAAAGAAATGAGGTAATCAACACTCCAATTTTTAAGTGACAGTTGGGTTACCTCTTTGGATGGAAAAAGAATGATGGTAACAGGAGCTAGGACACAGAAACTGGTTAGGCAGACTTAGAGAAGGGACCCTCAAAAGCAACAGTTCAAAATATGTCCTTCGTTCTTTGACCAGAAATGCCAGAAGGAAGCTCTGGTTTCTTATCCTTTCCTAAGTGCACACACCTGCATGGAAGCTGTACATGAAAGTGAGGGAGCTGAAACTCTAGTCACACATCAACCCCTTCCAGTGAACAGCTTTGGAACTTGGTCTCTAGATTTTCATGGTAGAAAATGGATTATATGCACACAAGGCTCTTGTGCTCACAGAGAAGCACTTGGAAATGTTAAACATGCATGGTTTTCTCCTCAAAAAAGGAGATGTATACCTGTTTTCCACACAGAGGCTGGGAGTGGATGTAGTTAACCGTCTGGTGGTTTGTGTTACCTTTAGGGCCAGACACACCTGAGTCCCCCAGACTATTATATTTACCTCAGATTCTTCTTTCCTAGACCTTTATCTTTAGCATTGTTTCTCAGGCAATAGAACTCATCTCTAAGGGAGATGTCACATGTACTTTGTAGCTTGATGACTTCTATGATGACTTAGACCATACCAGATACTCCCCTAGACCTTTAAGCCATAGAACCAATTCTTAAGGAAGAAGTCATATGTACTTTGCAAAAAAGTCTTGATGTAGTCACACCTTAAGCTTTATTGTTATAATTGCTACTGGGAAACTTTTTTTCCAAAGTTGTACTGTATTTAAATATGCCTAGAATGAACTGCCTGGTTCAGACTCTAGAAGTTTGAACCAACCCCGGCTACTGAGTCATGTAGAAACAGATCTCCTTCTTGCCTCCTGTGGCTGGTTACCCTGCTGGCAGTGGTGTTTGTGGGGACTCCCATACTTATCCTCAAATTTCAGACCATAACTTCAGTGATCTTAGGGTAACCATTTCTGAAGGGAAAATGTTACAGTAGCCTTTTGAAGGCTCATTAAGGGAAACCCAGAAAACCTTCCAGAATTTACTTCTGGTTGAAACATGCCACTTCTCATCCTTAAAAGGTATCCAGTTATTTCGGCCAATCACTTGACCAAAGGATCCTCAGGAAAGCAGATCCTTAATCCCTGCTAAAGAGATAGAAGATACACTTAACCCTTTAATGAGATAATAGATTTTTTCCCCCAGAATTCTCACCCCCTACCACAATCTCTGTGAGCCACTATACGGTTCTATTGGATCTGCACACACTTCTCTTTTGAGTGTTTATCTAGTTCTTTTTTCATTGAAAATAAAATTTTCCAGCACTGTATCCTGATTATGGTTATATAAATAAAACATCTATAAGGTAGGGAAAGAAAAAAAAGCCCAGACAAAGCTAACAAAAAAACCTCCAAAAATACCATAGAGTTTGTTTCGTATTGGCCATCTACTGCTGGGCACATGGCCTGCCCTTAAGCATGGTTCCTGTACCCAGTGAGACTCCATTGGAAAACAGTAATTTTTCCTTAGTGCGTTATCAATCAAAGATAGCTTCTGGGTTAAGGATTGAGAGTTTGTGTCCACTTACCATCTCAGCAATGGGACCCCAGTTGGCTTAGACCATTGCAGACTCTGTGAATGCTGCCACTGTCTGTGTGAGTTCATATGTGCATCAGTCTTATTGTGTCTAGAAGGCTTGTTTCCTTGGTGTCTTCTATCCCCACTGGCTCTTACAATCTTCCCACATTCTCTTCTGCAGCCTTCCTGAGCTCTGATGGGAGAGATTTAATGCAGACATCCCATTGAGCAATGAGTGTTCCAAGGTCCCTTGTTGTTCTACATTGTTCAATTGTGGGCATTTGTTCCCATCTACTGCAGGAGGAAACTTCTCTGGTGGTTGCTGAAAAAGACATTCATCTATGAGAATAGCAGAATGTTGTTAAAAGTCATTGTCTTGATCTGTTCCTTTAGCAGAACAGCAGCATTTGGTTTTCCCATAGGTTCAAGGACTATCTAGTCTCAAGTTCTTGGCCAGTGTCAGGCATGGGCTCCATCTGATAGAGTGAGATTAATTCCAATCAGACAGTGGTTGACTGTTCCCACAACTTCTGTGCCACCGTTGCACCAGCATATCTTACAGACAGGTCACCGTTGTAGTTCACAGGGTTTGTAGCTGGTTGGTGATTACTTTCTCCTCTGGTAGTGTGCAGAATACCTCCCCATACCATAAACTCTAGGAAGGAGGGGTGAAAGCTCTAAATAGGCACCAGCTCAACTTCTCCATGTTCAGTGTGTTATGTAGCTGTCGTCTTCATCAATATGACCCTACTAACATCTGTAGAGGGCATCAAATAGCCTTTGTCAACAACCTAGTTTGTTGGGGCAGGGGGGCCTCCAAAGGGTCTCTTTGACCAACAGCTTGTTCGGATGTAACCCATTCCTAGCATTGGAATTTCATTTGGTGGAAAGAGATGTCTAATTGGGATTTTATCTCCCCTCTTTATTTGGAGGTTCCAATTTAGGTTTCTTTTGTATATGTATATATTTTAAGAAGCCTCTGCCATGTGGCAGCTTGTTTACCATGTAAACAAAAAAAATCTCTATACAGAGATTCCTTGAAAACTAGAATTACCACATGATCCATCATTCCCAGCCTCAGTAATTCTAAGCCAACACACCACAGAGACTCTTAGTGTTGCCACACTACTCATGACAGTCAAGACGTGGAATCTGCCTGGAGCTCCATGAATACCAACTGAGGGAAGGATAAAGAAAATGCAGTAGATATACACATGGGATTCTCTTCAGCTGTAAAAAAGGAAATGAAATAATGACATTTTCATGAAAATAGATGAAACAGAAGGTGGTTATGTGAAAGGAAATCAGCAAGGCTAAGAAAGACAAATAACATGCTGTCTCTTATGTGCAATATTTAGATTAAATCTTTATAGAAATTTAAATTTCACATATATATATGGATATATAATATTATATATTATATATAGCATACATAGCACAAAATATAAAGAGGACTATGAGGGGAAGAAGAGGCCTAACGAGAAGGGAAGGGGGAGAAAAAGACTAATAAAATGTATAGGACACAGTGCAGGGAGTGTCTGAGGGAAAGAAGACCAGTAAGAGAAAGGTACAGGTAGACAGTGAAGAGAAAGTTTTAAAAGTAAATAAACAATAATATCCATAAAGTATCTATGGGCATCAATCATATGAAATAAATATGCCAAAGTGGCTTCAGTATAAAATGGTATGGAAATAGAAGGAAAAAGAAAGGGTGTTTGGGATGCCAGCAGATACACAGGTTTAGCTGTTCTTTTCGTCACAGCTAATGAGTCCTCTCCCCTAGGCCAGTTGTCTTATAACGGCAACAAAAGTCCCAAAGTTCAAAGAATATTTTAAGATAATACACTTGCTGCAAATTCCCGTGAAAGATGAGAGGTCATTATCAAAATGGAATCACAGGATGGGCCGTGACCTTTCCAGAGCAGTCACTACCTGTTTCTTCCCTTTCTCATCTTGTTTATGATAATTGCTGCTCCTGGCCTTTGAGAAGATATTGGTCCCAAACACACACACACACACACATACACACACACACACACACACAACCCGAAGGCCTACAATCTCTTTTCTTTTAGGTTTTGGCCATTTGCTTCTCAATAATTTCTGTTATATAAAGAAATGCAGCTGTCTTTTTTTCAGTTCTCTGAAGTTTCAAGAAGACTTCACTGGTTTGTTTGTTTTTTTTAAAATTAGTTTGGAAAAATGCTAGGCTAGATTTGGTGGACTGGACTGACCTAGGTTCTGAGTTCTGACCCAATGGATGACTCAAATGAGATAGCTTAACATCATGTCGACACTGACACTAGGGGCTGGAGGGATGACTCAGCAGTTAAAAGCATTTCTTTCAGAGAAATGAAATTCAATTCCCAGAACCCACATGGGGTGGCTCAAAACAGCCTGTTAACTCAGCTCTGGGGGATTTATTGTCTTCTTCTGGTCTCTTCAGGCATGTACACACACACACACACACACACACACACACACACACACACACTAGCATAAATCTTTTATAAAATACTTATTCTGGGGTCAAATGGCTGCCAATACCAAGCTATCTGGCACCTAGGTGATCCGAATATGTTTGCAGAGTAAGCTGTAGTCCAGTCTGGGCTCAAAATAATTTTTATAAAGATAGCTAAAGAAATATATTATTAAAGATTTGGAAAATGGAAGGGAGAAGATGGAAGAAGAAAGAGATGAATAAACATCAGAGAAACCAGGGGAGACTGTGAGACAGAGAAGCTGGAGGGCAGGGGAGCGGGTCACGACTAAGCCGCACTGCTCCCTAAAGGAGTGTAACTGAGCACGCTTCTTCTCTACGACCACACCAAAGACAGTTTCCAGGACTAAACAACTACCCTAAGCTCGGTGGATGCTTAATGAGATAAAACATGGCTGATAGATTCCTTGTCTTTCCCTGAGCTTCTTTTCCCTCAGAGATCTTAGGAAATATTATAGACTGGAATAGAAGAAAAAAAAAACAGGAAATATTTAGGTCTCTGGGTTTAAATGACCCTTGAATCAATCAATAAATGTACTGCCAGGCACTTACTCATTTACACGTATGTCCTTCGAATAGGGCTGGGCTCCTTCAGAGAAAGTTTTGACTTTGTGCTCTCAACACCTGATACACAGAAAATTTCTTCAAAGATTTCTTGAAATAAGTAAGTCTGCAGTAGGCAGGGATTCAGTGTGGGAAAACAAGAGAAGTTTAAAAATAGATCTCGGTCCTCCAGGAATCAATCCGCCGGAGTTTGAAAGGGCAAAACAAATACAGACAGTGCCAACCCAGAAGGACTGCGTATCTCCTCAGGACTAGCTGCGTGCAGAAGCATCCTCACGGGTTGCAGCCGTCTCCTAATATTGACTAGCAGGGACGAAGGCTCCCAAAGGGAGCAGATGTGAACCGAGCTTGGAAAGCTCCATCCTAAACTGCCACTGAATGCATCAAATACACAGGGAAGGCTTTCTGGTACCAATACTTCATTTTTCAGAAGGAGATGCTAGGACCTGGAGAGATTAAATATTTTCCCATGGTCACACATTAATTTTGACCTAAGGATCTCTGACTTGGAGTTTTTACTGTTCTGATGATTCTATGGAGACTTTCCTCTGCTCGGGAAAACCCCAGTCATCACCTGCACACCTACACCCCAGCTCTCTGCTCTGCTCCGAAGAGCCACCACCCAAAATTGGATAACAGCTCACCTATTTTCTCCCTCTTAGCAATGGCATTCTCATCTTCAACCCAGCTTTAGGAACAATTGGAATTCTACTGAGATATTAATATTTTCAATCATAACAAATACAGCAAAGAAATGGATACTATTCTTACTTTAAAAAAAAAAAAAAAGCCAGGTGGTGCTGGCACATGCCTTTAATCCCAGCGCTCAGGAGGCAGAGGCAGGCAGATCTCTATGAGTTCCAGTCCAGCCTGGTGTACAGAGTGAGTTCCAGGACAGCCTGAGTAACAACAGAGAAACCCTGTCTCAAAAAAGAGAAAAAATAGTCTGAACAGTGTGTTGTGTTTGTTCAGTTACATTTCACATACACGGAAAGCAGCCCCTGTCCTTTGGTCCCAGCCCAACTTTCCCCAAATTAGTCAACTATTTTTAACCATTAAAAAAAAAAAATCTTTGTTTTTGCTCTCCCTTTGGCCTGTGGTAGTCTTCCCTAACTCCCATTTCACCTCCTCATACTTGACCAAATGAACATATTTTCACTTTTCCAACAATCATAATAATTTTTGATATCACAAACTGCTAACGTGTAGCCTCTGTTCCTATTTCGGATTCTTAACTCAAATCCTATTACATTCCCTTCCCAGATGACAGACATCCGAAACGCAGGATCTGCAGATGTCACAGAGTTGGCATTGTTTATCAAATAATGTATCCTTTCTTAATTCTATCTTTCCACATATTTATCATACAAGAGACTAAGTCAATTACAGCATATTAATAACATCATCAGTAGAGGGTAATAACAAAATTCAACCCCAAAATAAGTTTCTTATAACTTTGAGGAATAATACTTGTGAATGGAATCTTTTACAAAATAAGAAAATAATTTCCAAAGGAAGAGTTAGAAAGCCTACAGAGCAGTTGGGATTTGAGGCTCTGAGGCGCAGCATGCTTCACGATACCAGCTGGTGAAAAAGAAGCTAACTGAGAAGCCATCGGACAGCACGGGGCTAGTGTATGCTGTGCAGCCACATCTTTTGGGAAGAATGGAAGGAGGTAACAACCTGGGGATCGTGGTTTCAGATTATATAAGGCAGTGCTTTAAAATGCTTTTATTCAGTATTTTATCTCCCATTCATTTCTAGTCAAGTCAAAAAGAAGCTGGGATATCGCAAGAAAGTAGAGTGAAGAATAAAGTAATAATACTACTGTTTTGAAAATTCATGCCTTCATATCTGCAAGGTGAAGAAAATAAGCACTTAGCGCAGGAACAATTTTGACAATGATATGGGTATTAGAGAAAAAGCAGTTGTATCCAGAAATAATTCATACCGCTACGGTAACTGCAAATGAGCAGTTCCTGCAAAAACGTCCCACTAGAAGAGGAGTCACTGATGTCCGTAATGGTGATGACCATCTAGGTGTGCTGGTGAAGCTAAAGACAAATAGCATATGAGTAGCTCGGTTGATCATAAGCCACTCATCAATCGGTATCGATTAAGCAGAAAATGAGTGCAAGGCACAAAAAAGGTGAATTACTAAACATGCCCTGGAAGAAGGCATTCCCTGCCCATACAGTGCTGCAAGCCAATGGCTGTTGACTAAGCACACACTATGTCTGAGAGTCCCCTACACACTGAAATCAGACACACAAAAGAAGGCAGTCCTCATCATACTCTGGGTAAGGAGAAATCCAATGTAAATGAAACCATTTGCAAATTACATAAAAACAGCACTAATCTTAGCTAGCATAACAAATGCTGTCTTAATTTGGAGAATGGAAACTTCCTTGTGGCCTAAGATAATCGGGACAGGTAGAGTAAAAGAAACCATCCAATTGGGTTAACCCTACTCGGTTATGATCAGTTTCTGTGAAAAGGTGTGTGAGGGAATGATTGGAAGAAAATACAACGGGAAAGAAAAGATGACCTGACCACCTTAAAGACAAGAAGACTGTTCATGACTGGGCCATGAATGTTATATTTCAAGACAGGGAGGGTCTTGACTCCTGTTCCAGAATTCTGTATCCTCAAACTGTATAAATCATGTGTGTCTCAACCACACAGCAAACCAGCTGAGCCCCTGAGCCCCTGAGGTAGGCCCTATCAATCTCAGGAATAAACTAAACTCAGGTGTACGCCATCCCTCTCTTCCCCTAGCTAGGGTTTCAAAATCTTTCTCTAAATCCAGGAATCCAAAACTCCAGGGTTGTAATAATCAAAACAGAGCAGAGGAAAGCATCGAACTGGAACTTGAGAAGGCTCAGTGCTGAAACTATGAACAAATTTGTCCACAGAGTGCTCAGAAGTGACTCCCCTTGGTAATGCATTTCCCCCTTCAGCTCTTCTGAGTTACTCTAAATAGCTTTGAAAATGAGGTCTTTTTTTGCTTCCTTTTTCTCAGTTTAACAATTCAAAGGGGAGGGGGGGGAGTGGAAACACTCAACTCTTTTGCAAAACTGGAAAAAGAATATGCTTACATTTCTTCCCATTCAACAATAACTTAGAGGCAGCTAATGAGATTTTCTTCCCTTCCCTAAGTTCCCATAAGCCATCTATTCTCTACCAGGCAGGGGCTAACCATGAAAATATCCACCAATTTACAGGTTTTCTAACAGCCGGAAGGCTGAAATAGCTTAGTAATGGGAGTTACCATAAAACTTGCAATTACAGAATTTGTTACAGTGAACCTCATAACGGAGTGTTTGTTTAAATCAAACACCCATTGACTCTCTGAAGACAAATACTATATTCTATATCCTATGTCCCCCAAATGTACTAAGAGTCTTTTCAGACAGTGATGGTCCATCTATCCTTATTTGGCTCACCAGCTGGGCTGGCTGCCACAAGTAGCTCTCACCTCACTTAAGACCCACACTCAAAGACTGAGCATCTATCACCTCTAGTTAAGCCAAGAACTGACCAGTAACGTAACTAATCCATCCTCATAAGGCTCTCCAGGGGAGTAGACATTTGGTCTTCCAGAGATACCAAGGGCAGGTCATGGAACAAGTAAATCTATCCCTGGATGGCCTGAAACATTTCAACTTCTCTCTGCCTAGTTTTCACATCTGTAAAGTTGTGAAGTCCTTATTTTAACTCTAAGGTTCCATGACTACAAATACGGAGAGGGAGTGGGGAAAAGTATCCTCAGACTTAAGTCTCTAGAGAAAGTTGGCTTCACACAGTTTAGTTTATCCCTGTATTGGTTACTTTTCTGTTACTGTGATACAGCAACATGGCTGACGCAGCTTATCGAGGGAAGGGTTTGTTTCAGCTTATGGTTCCATGGGGATGAAACTCCATTAACATCTCATAGGAGACACAACCTCATGTCAGAGAGGATACATCCATGAAGTCCTATCAACACGGATAAGCTATGTGACGGAGGGAAAGCTCATGGGGCCAAAGCCCTAGACCAAGAACTGCAGGCAACTAGGGAAGGCTGAGAAAGGGAGAATAATCTTCCCCCAGAAGAGTTTTATGTATATATATATAAATATATAAATATATAAATATATAAATATATATATATATATATATATATATATATATATATATATATATTCACAACAATTAAAGAAAACTATGACCTGAATCTGATAGGGAAGTAGATGAAAGGAGTTGGAGGGAAGAAAAGGAAGGGGGTAAATGATGTAATAATATTATTAACCTCAAAAAATAAATTAAAATTTTAAAAACGAGTCTGTCACCATCACTTCGGGAAGTGTGGCAGTAGATAGTCACAGTGACTGGAACAGTAAGCTGAGAATTCATATCTTAAAATGCAAGCAGGAAGAAGAGAACGATGTGTGGCTTTTAAACCTCAGATCCCCTCCCAGTGACCTATTTGCTCCAGCAAAGCCGTATCTTCAAAACATACCCAACGGTGCCACTTATTCGAGACCAAATATTGGAGGCTATAAAGGACATTCCCATTCAAATCACCACAGCCCCCTATGGAACCTATACCGAAGTTCTTTTCTGCATTTATAAAATTGAGTATTATTTGGCTAACATACATATACATCACAGCTCTTTGCTTATATTTGCCCTACCCCCATTATCTTTCTTTGTTCCTCGTTCTTCCCTGCTGCTGATCTTACTCCTCCTCCAAAATTGCCCTGCTTGCTTAAATATGCATTCTACACATGAAAAAAAACAAAATGTGACATTTGTCTTTCTGGGTTTAGCTTATTTCACTTAACATGATAACTTCAACTTCCATCCATTTCACTGAACATGGCATAAGTTCACGGTGGAAGTTTACGGTGGAAGATGCCATCTTGTCTGTGTTCATCAAATGCTGATGGGGGTCTAGACTGGCTGCATGCCTTGGCTATTATTAATAGTCCTGCATCATAGGTGTTGACGGAGAATGTCACAAGGAAGTCAGAGGAATTTCCTCTTAAATGTCTCCTCCTCGCCCCCTGCAGTTCAGCTGCTGATGGGAACCGTGCTGTGGTGTTTGAAGACACAAGAGTCATTCTCATTCTCCTTCGTATTGTGAGTCAATGTTGTCCCCACAGAAGGATATGGTGAAGGTTATTAATTAACCTCTGTGAGGTGTTTTGAGCGCGACAGATGCTTTCCATAATGTTTAGGAGAATTAGTATGAGGCCAGTTTTCATTCCAAATAATAAACCCGGAAGATAAGAACACATTTCAAGATTTAAAGCAACAGAGAATAGTAGACTGAGTGAGGAGAGGTAGGGCGAATGGCATGATTCTAGTTTGTTCAGTGGAGAAGGCAGGAAAAACCCAACCAAGTAATATGGGGCATCCATTGAAAGACCCACAACAAGGCACTTGAAAGTGCGTAGGCTTTTAAAGACAAAACAGGAAAGGTTAGGAGTAAGGTGCTTGGGGCTGGAAGGATGCCTGGGTGGTAAGGCGTACGTGCTTCTCTTCCAAAGCACTTGAGTTCAGTTCTCAGCACTCGTGTTTGGTGGCTCACAGTTGCCTTACACTCTAACTCCAGGGGATCCAGGATCCGATCAGTCTCCTACAACACCCACACACATAGCATACTCTTTCACACACACACACACACACACATGCACACACACATACATAGTGTGTGGGGGGGGGGAGCCTGCAGGTTAAGAACCCCACCCTGTGAAGCAGAAGTCTCTGGGAACAAGCTCTTTCATGATGACCACGTGAAAGAATCGCTTTGTGTCAAATTACCTTCAAATCTCTCCTACACACAGCGATATGTCCCCTAGATCAACTGCCCTGGAACCAGCAGCAGGGAACACAGTGTCTGCAATGGGGTCACTGGGATCCCTGAAAGAAGCCCAAGTCACTAGGACAATCCAGACCCTAAGAATCAGACTGCTACCTCCTCTGTGAAGATAACAGTGTCGTTCTTTCTGCTGTTGTTGCTTTTTGAGACTATATTTCAATTACAACATTTCTCCCTTCCCTTTCCTCCCTCCAAGAACTCCCATATACTCATCCTCTCTCCCCTTCACATCTGTGGCCTCTTTTCTCATCCACTGTTTTTGTACGCATGTATGCATTTGCATATGCATGTATATTCGCAAATATAACCTATTAAAGTCCATAAAATGTTAACTTGTATGTATGTTTCCAGGCTGGCCAACTGGTACCGGATGTGCTCCTCCTTGGGCAGGGCCACCATCACTCTTATTCACAATAAAAAGTTTAAAAACTGAACAGAACCAGGGCCTTTACCTACCAATTTAGAACGAGAATCATAAAATACTGGCTTCTTCCTGGATGGCTGGGAAAATACCTGGGGATAGCATTGTTCCTTAGTGTGCATTCCTTCTACATAGGAGAGGTTGATAAACTCCTCTGCCACCTGAGCTGAATGCTAGCCAATACTCTCATTAAACCTGCAGGGGAAGAGGAACTGGCAACACACCCAAGCAGTCCCTCAGGATGGTCTCTGTTGGCCTAGGCCCTTGTTTTTGCAAAGCAAGTTGTAAATCTCGACTTCCTATAGTATTGGTATGTTGTGGAAGTTTATTTTTAGTTGTGTTTAAAATAATTGTTTTTGTGCACTGTTGGAAAAAGGGATGCATAGGCCTTGGAATTTTGTATTGTCTGCAGGTGTTGGATTTATGTGGGGGTTGTTTGATTGCTTATGATCTGCACATGGTATCAGTAGACTACCTGAGGCATTCTGAAAATAAAAAATAAATAAATAAAACATCTGAGCTGAGAGGCTTGAGGGTTCCACTGTGAGTATGGCACTGGCCATGATGGTGTTTCCCTCTGCTGAGGCTGGGTGGAGTATGCACCAATGAGAATGCTTCCTTGTCTTCCTTGCTGAGCCGCCACAGCAGGATACAACTACATTGGTGGATGGACAACAAAAAAGTTCCACCTGGGGAATAGTTTAATGTCTATCAATCAAGTGGACTTCTTCCATGATCATAAAGAATCTGTATAAACCCATCAGAAATAGGATGGGATAAAATTTTAGCAATTTACTGTCCCTTTTATAAAACATACATTGAAGGATCATTGCTATCTGAGAGAGAAAAAGCAGACTATAAACCTAATCCACCTTGCCTGGCCTTGAAACTACATACCTGAGTGACGTTATTTAACCATCTTAGGCAGGAGATTCTCATATAGAAAGGGAACACTATAAAAATATTGTCAATGAGAATACATGGAAAGAAACTGCGTCTGCAAAGAATAATTAACTAATTAGAACTTCAGTGACATGGAGAGTTTGGACTGTTGCGAGTTCAGAGGCTAAATACCTTGGTCCAGCTTCAGCCCCGTGAACAGCCATCCCTTGCCCACCTCAGCACTAACATCCCACGACTAATAGATAGAACCCTGTGGGAAGCTAATAACATAGCAGACTACTAGTTTCCACCAGCCCAAAGGATAAGAATGCCACCAGATGACAGCTGAGGCCTATAGACAGCTTCTCCTGTCTTGCTGTAACCACCTCTCTGATGGATGCACCAACGTATTTAAACTTGTCTTGATTTTACAACTTACTTTGGTTTGAAAAACTATAGAACTTCATGAAACTGTTTCCTTGTTGGACCATGGAATGTGAGGTAACCTAAATCTGTGTTCTTGGGCTATGATCACTCAAATTCGCTCTACAGCGAGTTGTCTCTGGTTCCCTTTAAAGTGAGTGCTAGTCTTTTTTTTTTCCATCAACAATATCTATCTCAGAGAGTGGCAATTAAATAAAGTACTATTCTAAGTAAGTGTTTGCTTTTGTTAGCATTTGAATACTCTACTTTATGTATTTATTGTTCTCTCTCCCATGGTGTGAATATGACTTCTCTCATCCCCCTTGTGTGTTATCAAGAAGGACGAAGTGAGACCTTCCAGAGGTGATCAGGGTTCTATGCTTGTGAACATTAATGGCTTATTTCTAGAGTGAGTCTGCTATAAAGCCCAATTTGGCTGAAACTCTGTAGTACCCTGTCTTTTATTCTATGGTGCCCTGCACTGCCATCAAAAAGACCATAATCTGATGCTGACTCTTGACCCTGGCTCAAAACAACATGCCAAAACTGTAAAAGTCTTTTTATTTGCAGGGGGGTGGTGTCCGAGGAAGAACAAGATACAATATTTAAGATACAATATTTAAGATACAAGCCTGGACATAGAGGACCAGTTCAGCCTCCGAGACTGAACTGAACTCTGACTAGCTCCCTTCTCAACTTCTCCCTTCTCTGCACGCCTGCTTCTTCGATCTCCAGCTTCTGATTCTCTTTCTTCTCACTCCACTCTACCTCTGTTTCTACCTTGCTTCTCCTCCCACTTCTCTCCCCTCTGCTTCTGCTGACCGTTTCGTTTTATATCTTGAGAGTTGGGATTAAAGGCGTGTGCTAGCATTGCTTTCTAAGTTGACTTACTTAATGTATGCTAACTTGCCTTCAGATGCAATCTTTTTTTTTTTTTTTTTTTGCATTAATGAAGAGAATCCTACCATTCACTTCTGAAATGCCAGGCCAGTCAACCTTGCTGCTTCTAGATGAAGGTCAGACTGAGAGACATCAGGTATTCTTCATAGTTCCATGTTAGTCCCTGGGAAGGAACCACAGAATTCCCTTTAATTTAGCATTAGCACAAAACAGAAGATAATATCAGCCTGACTAACATTCTTTCCACCCAAGAGCATCCATGCTGCCAGATCAGAAATCAAATGTCAATCACACAGGCCCTTGAAGGTGATCCTTTCCCAGAGAAGCCATGCTGTCAGATCAAGGATCAAGTGTTGCTCTATACAAAATAAATGTCTTTTTTTAAAATAACTCACCAGCCTGTACTATTCAGTCAACAGCAACAGAGAGCAGAATAAAACAGCATCTGTATTAAGAAAAAATATTAGTTTAAATTTCCTTAACAAACATCACATCCTAGATATGACCTTTTGTTGCTTGTTATAATTTGCTTTGTTTGGTTTGGTTTTTGGTTTGGTTTGGTTTGGTTTGGTTTTTTTCAAGACAGGATTTCTCTGTTGTAACTCTGGCTGTCCTGGAACTTACCGTATAGACCAGGCCTTGAACTCACAGAGATCTGCCTGTCTCCCCAAATTCTTGGATTAAAGGCTTGCACCACCACTGCCTGGGTGGTGTTGTGATTTAAAATGTGTTATAAATGTTCTTCTATTTTCTCTTACATCTCTAAAAATATAATGTGCTTGAAAATTCCACAATGATTGTTAAGTTGGCAGAACATTGGTTAATAAATGCCTCTCCTGGAGCTGGAACGGTAGTTCACTTGGTAAATCAGTTGCTGCAAGGGCATAAGGACCAGAGCTTCACCCCAGCATCCACGTGAAAAGACAGGCATGGTGGCATTCATTGCAATCCCAGTGCTGAAGAGGCAAAGACAGAGTCCTGAGGCTCTCTGGCGATCGGGCTGAGGCCAATTAACAAGCTCTAGATCCAAATAAAAGAGCCTGTGTCAACCAAACAAGGTAGGTGGTGAGGACAACACCTTAGGCTAGCCTCTGGTCACAACATGTATGTACACACACACACACACACACACACACACACTAAAAAGTCTCACCAACATAGGATGTTGGTTGGCTGGAGGAGCCTAAGACCTGGGATTTTTCCATTATTCCTTTTTAAATTTTATTTTCATTTTATTTTTATATGTTTCTATGCATTTTGTTTGTATGTATGTATGTGCACCATGTGTGTGACTGGCACCCACAGAGGCCAGAAGAGAACATCAGATCCCTTGGAACTGGAGTAACAGACAGTTATGAGCCACCATGTGGGTGATTTGAATCGAACCTGGGTCCTCTGGGAGAGAGCAGCCAGTACTCTTGACCACTGAGCCACCGCCCCAGGCTTCATTTCTTCTTTGAAAGCACAGTAACTTTCAAGTACTCTGATATGTCACTATTAACTAGTGTCCTGCTTCTTGGTTGAGTTTCCCTGCTCCCTCCAACTCTCCCATGCCCTTAAGTGTAAAAATTTAAAGAAATCACACCGCCTCCAGGGTCAGTTTCCTCAATTAGAAAATAAGAAGAGTAAGCGAGGGCCCCGTCTTGGGGGATTGTGGGAAGATGAACCGACAATATGCGAAAGGCCTGATATAAAGGGCTTATCTCTTTTTATTTCGATGACATCCTTGGTATAATTTGCCAAGACAGAATTGTGGCCTCTAGGAATATATTCATTATTATGATAAGTCATGATAAGGATGGCTAAGCTGCTCAGATGGGTGAAGGACATTTGTCCTGTTGCTGTGACAAAGCATCCTGATGAAGACAACTTAAGACAAGAAGGGTTTATTTTGGTTCGCAATTCCAGGGTGCAATCTACCATAGCAGGGAGGTCATAGCAGCAGGAACCTGGGGGGATTGGTCACCTGTGCTACATTCTGGAGCAGAAAGATGTGAATGCTGATGTTCAACTCACCTCCCTCCTCTAATTCGGTCTTCCGCCCCAACCACCGAAGGCTGCCGCCTACAGTGAAGGTCGATCTTCCCACCTCAATGAGCCTAATGTAAAGAATCCATTAAAGCAGTCTTTCTCAGCCTTCCTAACGCTGCGACTCTTTGATACGCTTCCTCATGTTATGGTAAACCCCCCCCCGACCATAAAACTATTTTCATTGCCGCTTCATAATTATAGCTTTGCTTCTGTTATGAATCATGGTGTAAATATCTGATATGCACATGATCTTAGGCAATGCCTGTGAAAGGACTGTTTGACCTCCCAAAGGGGTCATGACCCACAGATTGAGAACCACTGCATTAGAGGCACACCCATAGGCTTTCTTCAAGAGGCTTGTCTCCTAGGTGATAAGTCCTGTCCAACTAAAAATCAGCATTAACCATCACGGGGACCCTAAAAAGAGATAAGGTGAAAAAAAGTCAGATGGTACAACCAATTCATCACTTCAGTACTCTCAATGACTCACAAATGGCATATGTGTGCATAAATAGGTAAAACACACGTAAACACGTGCGATATGCAGACACAATACGTGACGACTTGTTTTGAAAAGTGTTATGCTTGTCAACGAGTGAGTTCAAAATAAAACTCCTCCGCAAGAGGAGTTGGCGTGGGGAAGGAGGAACTCTCACGGCCACCCTTTGGAACTGTGTCACTTAAGCGGGATTCAGATGAAGAAAAGTGGATGTGGCTGTCTCACTCCCCTGTATCCAGAACCCCTTCTGCTCAGTGCAGCCCCTCCCCCAGAAAAGGCCATGTGAGAAATTCTCGCTTTCCTCTCAAGGGAGAGGGGGCCGTGCCAGTTAGTTTTTAGTGTCAACATGACACAAGCTAGTGCCACATAAGAAGAGGAAACTTCAATTGCAGAATTGTCTCAGCCAGATTGGACTGTGGCCATGTCTGTGAAGGATCCTCTTGATGACTGAGGAGGGAGGGAGTAGCTCACTAGATGGGGTACCGTCTCTGGGTAGGTGGTCCTAGACTGTATAAGAAAACGAGCTTGAGCGAGCCAGTAAAAGTTTTCCCTCGTGTTTCTGCCTCAGTTCCTGCTTGAGTTCCCGTGTGATGGACTGCGACTGAAAGTGTAAACTAAATAAACTCTGCTCCCCACCACCACCACCACCATTATTTTTTGTCATCACGGTAACACAAGATAAACTAGGGTGGAGACTGTTTCCTCCCTGAATGATGTCATGCTGATGAGACCTCTAGGTGAATAGTGGCCATGTATACAGTGATGGCTAAAGCACAGGGTTTGCTGGCTCCATGGGGAACCAGTCCATGACCAGGTAGACATTCAGAAGGACAAGTATCCAAGGCCAATGTCCTCTGTGTTAGGAAGAAATGACAAGCAATGCTCAGAACCCCATGCCAAGATCCTTGATGAACTCAAAATCAGTTTCCCAGATTGTCATTGAAGTAACTCTGTGACATATGTTTGGAAAGTCACAAGGACAGAGCAGCAACACCAAACAAAGACCTGTAGCCTGCAAGATGAGTCTTTCAATTGTGCATCATGCCTGTACCCTAGTGACACTTTATTTTGCTTTTTGATGGGTCTAATCAGTCCCTTGGAATCCCCTTATAAGGAAGATGGAGGCCTAGGGATGTCAGATAAAACAAAATGCACTTCAAATCATTAAGAAGTATTGAGCAGGCTTCCTGACCTCTCTGCTCCTTAGTTGCCTCGTAGAAACAGGAGAAAATGCAAACCTTCCTTGCTGGATACATAGAGACTCTTAAATGATCAGAGTTATGTTACTAAACGCATATTCTAAAACCAATGTTTGGAGCCAAAGAATGCAATGCCTGTTTTATATAATCACTTTAAAGGTCTCCATCCCCATGCATATTAAGTAAATAACATAGTAATAAAATTTGGGCTTTCATTGTTCTTTCCATGAAATCTCTAATTTAATTTGGCAGCATTGTGGACATACGAGGCTAGCTCTGGTCTCAATTACTGAAAGACAATACTCAAATACAAATGAAGGATCTTCTGAAACCTGCTTTGTCTCCAGAATGCAACAACTCAAAACATCATGTGCATGCATGCATGCTCGCGCGCACATACACACACACACACACACTCACACGTGTACACACACACACACTCACACATGCACATGCACACACATATGAGAGACTATGAAGAAATCACTCATAGACTGAATTTCACACATACACGAGAGAGAGAGAGAGAGAGACTATGAAGAATTCACTCATAAGTTGAATTTTTCCAGAGAATGGCTGTAACAAAAACTCGAAGAGCATTTCGATGATGGATTTCACGCGTTATGCCTGTATACTACAAGCAATGCCAACTCAATGGAGTTGTTCAAGTTATATTCTAAGAACCTTAGTCCATTCTCACAGATTAATGTACTTAAATGATTAACAAGTTACAGAGTCTGTTCCCTGGGCTTAGCCCCTCACATATTATAAAAGCATTGTGCCAATGTCTCAGTAAATTATATATCCTATTAATTGTGGGTACAAAAAAAATTCTAGTCAACAAGACATGAATGGAAATCTGACAGGAAAGGCTCTTGAAAGCATTTGCATTTCCTGGCAAAATTTACTCTTCCTTGTATTTTTTTTTTAAAGGTGTATTGCTGTTTTCTGCTGTTTGGCCTCTGCGCTCCTAAAGGCTTCATTGTTTGGAGGCCAAAAGGTAAATGTTTTCTTAAAAGGTAGTGACTGTTTCTAAATCTTGTATCTAACCTTGAAGCCGTTTGTAACTGTTACTTTTCACTGGTAACTTGACTCCACCCCTCTGTTCCCAGCTGCTGGCTATTACTGAGAAAGATTCCTAATTTGTAACTTTTTAAAACCTCCTTTAGCTGTAAAAGGTTAGGAAGGAAAAGAGAGAGAAGAAAGAATTCTTTTTACAGCCCTTTCTGGATGTCTTAATCTGTCTAAACCTGGGGAACTGGGCTAACTTCTAAAATCCTTTATCCCATTAACGTTTTTCCCAGTTATCTCAGTTACCTCCTGTCTGAGGTTTTATATTCATTTGAAGTATCTGTCTTTATCAGAGCCTTATTTCTGCCTGCCTTCCCTACCATCAGCTTCTGAGCTCACTGTCTCCCTGACACCAACTCTGTGCTCACTCTTCCCCTGACCACAACCCAACTGTCTTTTCTTTCTCTTCCAGACACACTCTCTTAAATAGATCCCCCCCCAAGTGTTCCCAGAAGTCCAAGTGGCAGTAACCATAATGAAGGCTGCACAGTACAAAAAGCTTTCTTGGCCAAGCATCTCACTACACTTCTTCTTTCCCTTTCTTCCTCTCCCTTCAGTTCTGACATGGAGACAGGGGCAGTGGCAGCTTCCTTGTGATAAAGAACTGAGAAAACTGAAGGGACACACCCTTAATAGCATTGACCCAACAGGCTAACACTGGTACTCACTGCTCAGCTTCCCACTATGTGAAGAACAAGTCGATCCTGATTTGTGTCCCCATGTGTTGGGCAGATATGGTATATTCAAGTCGAAATTTGGGATGAAACACCTGGGAGCATTTTATTTCCCTCAAGGTGATTTCAGCTCAGATGTTCCCAAAGGCCCCATGGGAGATGTGTCCTCTATTATGTAGATATCACTCACAGAAGTCTTTGGAGAATGACAGCAGCCACCCACCATTAACTTGTTTCTATAGATGCTGACTATTGAAAATGCATTCCTATGCACACTTAACAGAAAATGGCCTGTGTCTGCTAACGTGAAAATAGAAAAAGCAAACAGCAACCAAAGCAGAGTAGCCACTGCACTTTTGTGGTAACACAAATATCACCTACTGAGGAAAGAGAGAGAGAATCAAAGCAGAGAAATAAATAGGTAATAAATTACTATCCAACCTTAACTATTTGCACAATTAGTAGGCACCACACCCAAGTACAACCATTGCTCTTAATAAAGCTAATGGACCTAATGTCCCACTAGGTCCACATCCTCCTTCACCTCTTCTGTCTCCCGATTCACAGAGGTCCTAGCTGGAAGACTTCCTTGATTCAGATGACTTTCTCGCCCCTACCTCCTGCCTCTCTTAACAGTCACTGGTGTGACATGATGCACAGACAACTCTATTCATGTGGCGAAACTTCAAAGAACTCCACCTGCATGTCCTTCCAGATCCACTGCTTATTGATAGCTATATCGGAGAAGCTCAGCTCCAGCTACCCCAGGACACGATGCTCAAAGCACAAAAACACTCTGAACTAGTCAGTCCCCACACCTTCATCCAGGCTGGTGCAGTTTTTCTGACAGTTTTTTGTTAACAAATACTCTCCATACGTCTAATCTTAATTTACTTACCAATTTTAGAAATGTTAATAGTATATTAATATATCAGTGTGATAGAGTATATGAAATTATATGCACACCCATAATGAGTGATTGTACAAACGGAGTCAAAAATCAATAAGTGGGCTTAAAAAAGAGAGCACATGAAGTTAGGAGTGATGGTGAGTGGGTATGAGGAAAGCTGGAGCGAGGGAGTGGGGATGGGTTTGATCGAAACACTTTAGATGCATGTATGAAATTCTCAATCAAGAAAAGGCTTCCCACACACTAATGTCCATTTTCTGTCTAGCACTGTACTTATGTAGGTGTTATCACTGGGCAAAATCATGATAACGAGATGCACAGACCCTCTCCGCACTATTTCTGAAAATTGCTACAAGGTTGTGACTGTTTCAAAATAAAGTGTTTATTTGAGTAGCCCCAGAGCACCCTAGCTAAGGGCAGTCTGCCTTTATTGGTATGCCTTGATATTAGCTATCATGTAATAAACTGGACACAGACAACAAGTTTGTTGTGTGTTCAAATACACAAAATTTAAAAGTATATATATATATATATATATACATATATATATATATATATATATATATATGTACATATATAAAAGTCTATATATATATACATATATATATATATATATATATATATACACACACATACACATTTCACTGGTTAGTTTTTAATTCAATGTCTGACTGTCTGTAACTTTGAATCTTAATTCTATCATCCAGAGAACTACACACTTTCTCTTCAAGGCCCAGGGAATGCAGGTTTCCAAGGACCCATTCATCAGCACTGTGTCTGCGCCCTCACTGAGTAAATGGTGAAAGGACCTTGATGTGTATCACCATTTAACTTATTTCTACATTCTTCACACAAGAGAGTTTTCAAAACACATGGATAAAGTATTCAGAAAACTTTGTATACTTCCGTAATCTAGCAAAGTATAAAAGACACTTAACTCAGAAACCACAAAAGAAAAGAACAACAAATTCGACTAGATATTTTTAAAGCCAGCATAACAAAAGCAAAATCACAAATGCAACATGAAGAGGACAAATTACGAACTGGAAAATTATTTGCAACAGATGTTGAGCAAAGAGTAATTTAATTAATAAACATCCTTCAGATCATTAATAAAAAAATTAAACAACATAAAACAAACCAAGGAGATGAGATTTAAAAAAAAAATACAGAGAACAAACTTTTGAGACAGCGCTTCGCCCTTTTAACGAACAAGTACAGATCGAAACTACAAGTATGATTTTCCCCCTCATCCAATCAAACAAGAATTATTGTTAGAAATTTAAAGCCTAGTGATTACAGGTATAGAAAAAAAAAAGTTGTCCTGGGCCTTGTGCAGCCAGTAAAACATAGAGGGCCACACTGGAAGGTGCTTTAGCAACATCAAAATGCATATACATGCGATTAATTCTGTTTATTGGAATTTTCTTTATGATATACTTGTAAATAAAAGATATAAACTGCATTTGCTTCATTGTTTGTCACAGCATCCCTTGTAACAGCCCAATAGACACGAATATTAGCAGTGTCTTAAGACATCCATGGGATAGTGATGTTTGTGAAAGAAGTCTGCACAGTCATAAAAAATAATGAGACTGCACCAGGGGCATTAACACGGGGAGATCTCCAAGATATACAATCAAATTTATTTTAAAAAGCAAACTATGGATGAGTATCCTTGCAGAGAGGGAGACTAATCCCATTAGGTGTAAATTTTCTCTTCTAGGAAAATATAAGAAACTGTCAAGTAGGACATGCGGCAGGGAAAGGGAGCTCAGGGATGTCCCTGTAGAACACGGGTCATCGTTACTCTTTCAGTGTGTCTGTGATAGGCCGGGCTCATTACAAATTTCCTACCCTCCTGCCTCAGCCTCTCAAGATCTGGGATAACCGACCTGTACCACCATGCACAACCCCGATCCTTGCTTTCCTCTTTGCACTGTTCCTTGCTTGAGCATATGCAATGCTGCCTCACAGCACCAGCACAATACAAAGCCACATCGGTATGCTCAGAAGCCAGCAAGCCACGGGTGGATCGTTACATTTACTGTTCTTCTTGTCACGTGTTCACACCCCAACCACCTTATGAAGCTTTGCCAAACTACATATCTCTATGGCTTCTCTAAGTA